>JAQFZG010002448.1:0-16616 GCA_034695465.1 Entomobrya nicoleti
AAATTGACACTCTTCAAGAACATACACAGAGTTGACAAGAATTCGAAACAGTTATCATTGATTCGATTTGGAGGAACGTAAAGAATACAAACTAAAATAGGTTTTATCCCAGTGAGTTTTTCCAATGGTTTTTAGATATTACACAAGACTATATGGTTGCTGTGAATTTTTTCAAATTGAATTTATGGAAAAGAGGATTTAAATAGACAGTATGGTGAAATAGCTGATCTGGAACTCATTGCAACAACTAACAGTAAAAAAGACTGCCAAACGTAAGATGTAGACGCAAGAGAATAACTTCCTGCTCTTCGAGTAGAGGCAAAACATTCCTACATTTTTACTTATACAATCTTGAACATAACTGGAATATTTTAATCATGATTTTTAATTGAATTTTGGATGTTGGTATAATGAGTATTCAACACGAACTGTTGCATGTTAGACAAGAAAATCTATTGTCGTTGTGTAAGATATTCCAATTAGTTTACATGGTCAACAGCGTGTTATTTTGCATGTTGTTATAAAATAATTTGCTAAAGAGATCGATAAAGCAAATAAACCCTGTACTAAATATGACAATTGGGGCGACCAAAAGCGTGGGTAATCCTTTAAAATAATCGAAGAATAAATCAGAGTGTGATAGATCAGCGGGTATTATGGAATACATGAGCATTCACAAAGATCAAATTAAAAGCAAAAATTTATTAAAATCATTTAATATTGTAAACTAATTTTGTTATTTAAATCTATTTTTATTTCAGGCTCAATATACGAATTCGATAAAATTGAGAAATATGTATGCCCAGTTTAATAGGTATTGATTAGTTTTTTAACATGAATATCTAAAGTTGGCCAAACACTTCTTTACTTTAATAGATTTACTTAATTCAATAAGTGGGATTTCAGAAGCAAGGATTTAAAATGCCTTTCTACATGTATACAACATATAGTAAGCAAAAGGCTTTGCCACAATGTTTTAAACAGCAAAAATAAGTCATCTGCTAGTTTTAAATTTTACAAGATTTAACATTTTGAACACGATAATAATCTTACCTACAACCCATCCTAAACTTACCTTTTTTGACCAAGCGTTCAAACATTTTGATAGGCTAATTTTAAGACAATGTAAAATTATTATTCTAACTTCAATAATCAAACAACATGTTGACACTGCTAGTGCACTGCCAAGCAACACAAAAACAACTTGAATATTTCCCGACAGCTTCGTTGGCTGAGGTTTTCCCTGGATGTTAAAATCCGTTCTATTAATTATTTTCGGCCACCATTCTAGTAACCCCGAACCGTATATCCAACCAAATCGTCTCAGCAATGAAGTTGGTACTAAACCTCGGATATGAAACCTAAGATGGGTTTTAGTATATGAATCAATGCCTACATCTGAATGCTTTCCCAGTTTTCTCAGATTTCTAGATATGCTATGGCCTACGTAGTCCGGTAGTATCCAAGCTGTCTTGTTGCACTTTGATAGGTCTTCCAGTACCAACGCGTCCTGCTTTTTTAACATGTATCTTTCCACTACATCTCCTTTTCTTAATTTAAATGCCAATAGCTGCAATGGTTCAAGAAGAAGTTTGCTATGATTTGGATGTGAACGTGTATTTTCAACCACATGTCGAAGAATTTTCTTCTCACGTATTTTATCTTCTTTATCAAAGAATATTGGATCCACTAATGTCTTATATGGTAACCAAGTTTCCAAATGACCTGTTATACGCGACCAGTTAAGATAAGAGAGTTCTAGATACTGGTTATTTTTATATTCGACAAGGTTTTTTATAATATCTGAAACATTATGATGAAGATAATGCTTAACGCTTACAAGTCTTCCATAAACTGTGAAGTTATCGTTTAACAACTCATCAATTTTTCGATAAGGAATTGGATTTCTTGGTAAAACGATATTGTATACATTTGTGCTTTTGTATGCATTACTTAAAACTAAACCTGCCAATAGAACACCGCAAATGAGAAACCTAAGCCGTTGTATTCTTACAAATTTCCAAGGAAACGGGTCTCCCTGTTCAATTAAAACTTTGATGATACACAAATAATTGGTTTTGCACAAGATATATGTGCTTTCTTTTAAATGTGTTATGGATAGAGATGTTACTAAAATAGTTATGGAAATCCATATCCACACGCTCCCATCAAAAACTGATATAAATTCATCAAATGGAAATGGTTCTATTCCTTTATAACCACAACTTACGAAACGAAGTATACCAAACTTATTTTCGATTTTCATACCTCCATCGTTTGTAGCAAATGGATGATCTCCAATTACACCAACCCTGGCGAATTCAAAACTAAAGTGATTCATATCAGGGTCCCACAATCGACGATGGTTGGATCTCGAAGTAACATTTCCCAAGAGAAGAGTGTAAAGTGATGCATAAGAAAAGGCAAGCTGTTGTAATACTCCAGGATATTTTTTCTTTATGTAAATGAAATTTTGATGAGGGTGCCTGATAGCTTCTTTTTCATGTTCAGCAAAATGTTTTATTTGTGCAGCCAGACCTAGTGCTGATGAACGTGTGTAACCATCATTAACTAAGTAGCGACCTACAAACAGTTCATTTTGTCGATAATCCGAACTTTGTAAAATATTCTCCAGAAAGAAATTATCAAAACTAATTGACTTTTTCGAATATAAATCCCGACATGGCACACATGGCGAAACTGTGTAAAACTTTATAACTTTGCAGTTTTCATTGAAAAGTAAATTGGCTTGTTTTACTTTACAGCTTGCATGTCCAATTATTTGAATACCGGTTACTGATGTGTAAAGGGTAGTTTGTGTAAATCGTGGATTTCTTGTTACCCAAGAAAGGAGAGATATTAAGGGGTAATTTTGGACGTCTGACTTTGTCCCTATTAAAAATCGGATTGATGACCGCAGTCGATTCATCTGAAATGGCTTGACATAGTCTGGAAATTGAAAGAGTGGAGTATTAATATCCATTTCAAACAAGTCATCAGGCATGAACAACTCAACTTGAATTTCGCATTGCCAAGGTTTAGTTGCCACAAAAAATGTATTTGGATTTAGCCAAACGCAGTAACCGCTATCACGTTTAAATAGAGTTAATGAAGTGTAAAGCTGTGAGATTGGACAGGAAAAAGACGAATGAGTATTTTTAGACGCTTGAGTGGTTTACAAATAAACTATTGATATGACTTGGTATCCAAATTAAGCGTATTTCTGTGTTTCTCAAACTTTTCTCTGAATCACTGGTTTGAATTGTCAGGTCAGCCAACTCAATTCGTCTTAACAATATTGGCGTTATTATTGTTGGTTCGAGTGTAATATTTGCGTAATTATTTATTACAACAAGACATTTTTCTTTCGCAAAATTATCTAAAATTGTAAAAAGGTTTCCCACTGTTTCTACATTTCTCACCTGGGAGCCCCAGTCATATTTTTCTAAACTCAATTCATAATTTAATATTTGACTAGTTGGTTCTTTTGCGAAAGTTAACGAATTCAAAATGATAGAATGATAAACGACTACTAAAATATTTGCCATTGGGGTAAACATTTAAAAAATAATTACTTTTTTGTATATTAAAGATGTACGAGTTCTCGGAAGCAGCAATCCAAAACTAAAATACGGTTGGGAATTTTATATCTGAAACCTTAAGACAACTTGAGTTAGTACAATTTGTTTTCAAAAGACCAGAATGCGACAACCGTTAAGTAGTCCAACTGTCCAACTACAAAAAAACACTTCCTGTTATGAAAGAAAAATATTATTCAAGCTAAAACCAATAATAACCATAAGATTTTCTGATTGATTTTTTTAGTGAGGGACTCAAAGTGTAAACAAACTTGTTTTCAATGGCTCTACAAAGCTTTATAATGATAGTTTTACTTCGCCATTCCATGTCTGCTTTTATAATATCGCGTCTCAATTTTAAATTTCTTTTGTTCTGTAATATTCTTTTACCAAATAGACAATTTAATCCAGGAACCAGACGAAAGCCTATTGCAACACATTGTCATCTGAATATTTATAAAGTTTTTGATCAATAATATCAAGTTCCTATTAAATATTATGGGCCTTTGCTAAATGACATTGGGTCATTGTACATCCTTAACTTTTCTAAAACTAACAAATTATAATTAATTGTGTTTTTAGTCCATAAACAAGTTAAGTGCAAACATTACTATCTTTACTCGCCAGAAGAAATGTGTGCACTTCGTTTTACCTGTGACATTACCATCTAGTATCATACTAATCAAAACTAATGCGTTGCATGACTGAACTTGCCCACACATCTTGATAAATTTTTAGTTTAATATATGTGAAAGTGTAAAAATTCTCGCTCGAAGAAGTTCTGTTTAAAATATTACGAGAAAATTAGAAAAACTAAAACTGCATTGCAATCCACAATTTAAATATTTATTAATTGTATGGTAGCTTTTATTGATTATTGGTTGTACTATTAAAGTTATACAGTTTGTCTTAATATTGAAGAACATTTATTCGTGATTAATTTTTAATAAATTATTAAAGACAAGATTTAAATTGACATATTTTTTTAATCAAATAACCAAACTTTAAAACTATGGACATACATGAATAAGATTATGTTTGGAAGAAGAACAAAAATTATATAAGAAATATACATCTCTTGAAATACCAAATTTTGGCTTTCCAGTCATTAACAACATGACAAGGTTTAAGTATAGTTGTAAGACAATCAACATCTCAGAGACACTAAAGAAACAACATAAATACTAAATCAAGCTTTTCGCAACCGTTCTAAAAAACATGAAAAGTTATTTTTTGGGGGACTTTGAGATTTTCAAAGTGATACTAAATCATGCCGATACAGATATCAAGAATGGCTATTGATGACTAATTGATGTTAGTGTAAAACGATTATGTATTTTTGCAGGAGATAACATTATATTTATAATTCCACAGAGAAAAAAAGTAGTCACAAAGTTTTAAATATCATTTACATAAGTTGTTAAAAAAATTATTTCTGTTAGCCCGTAGACTTGATAAACCACTTGACATCTAAAAATAAAATAAAAAGTACACTTTAAAACATACTCATATTTCTAAAAAAAATCGTCATTTGCAAGTATTTTGAGTACCTGTAGGGCAAAGTCAATACTATGCTGCAAGTTGAGACACATTTAAAAACATTTTAATGCTTTGGCACAGTTTCGTCTATGAAAGATACAAAAATCCACACTAAATTTTTTGATACCAACACAGTGCCATTTATAACATAATTTATAGTGTACATAAAGATCATATATATTTTATAGATTACAAAATATTTCGAACTTACGCTTGAAAATATTTGCCATAAGTGATGGAATAACGCAAAATATTAAAAGAAACAACTCAACCACCGCCAGGTTAAAAATAATCAAATTGACGACAGATTTTGGCTGCGGTTCTCTCAGAAGTATGACCAAAATTGCAGTCAAGTTTTGCTGTCAAACCAACAAGAATAACAAAAATGTACGCCGTAGCTAGGATGATCCTCCATACTAAACTGTGGCCTAAATAATTTTCATTGCAAACGTTCCACCAACAGTGCATCAAGGGAAACGCTTGTGCCGTGAGATTAGTAAAATAATCATCCATTTCGCTTAAATCTTGGCGCAAAAATGAACTACTCATTGTTACATAGTAGCTTTTAAAACTATAGGCGATAATTTTTCCTTAATGAATTTGTTAAAAAAAACCTGTGCTGTAAAAAGCAAAGGTAGCAAGTTGACTCATGACTGAATTCGAAAAACAGCAGACTGAGCCTTATATACCACATCATGCCATAGTTTGCTGAAGAATATAAGAACTGAAACAGGGGTTCCTTTCACGGTTTTTTTGTAATCTAATTAGTCACACAAGGGACTGCACTTTACTGGAGACCATGGCTAGTTTATTTGTACCAGTTGTGTAGAAAGCTGGATGACATTTTTTGAAAGGTAGAAAGAGTCTTTGCTTTTTAATGGTCCATCTTTCATTGTAAACCTTGATGAAATTTAGAAAACTTTTCCCAACGGTTCTACAAAGACAAGAGCGTGTGGTTTAATATGTTAGTCTAGACTTTGGTAGTTGAACCAACGTATCAAAAAAGTGATCTTATTTTATGTTTTGAAGCATATCGTTTTTAAAAGAAAATTCATACGTTTGCTTTACATTTGCACCGATTTGTATAAACTATATTACAGGTTTGTAAGTCTGTCACAACCAAACTTTTATGGTAAAGTAATATTTAACTATGTTTAAAGCTTCATGTACCACCCAACTGAAAAAAAGTTAAAACTTAAGGAAATTTGAATCCATGATAAATTCTTTTAAACCAGTTTATCTTTTTTAATGCTACATCTTCATTTTTCAAGGAATCATTTTACTTATTTACTTTGCGATTTCGACTCACGACAGGACAAAAAAATCAAGCGAAAGATCCGTATGAATTACATATATCTTCCACGTGCAATTTTTTCTTGACGATGCTATGCAACCAATGTTATTTATTACATACACTCTGCTTATGCTTCTTGACTAAACCCATGCAAAAACTTACACTTTAGATTTTACAAACATACCATCAATTTGGAAAATCTGATCTTCGTTATACATTATGGTATAACCTTCAAGATGAGTTAGGTAATGACAATATTATATTAAAAATGGATATTGTGAAAAGTGCTTCGAAGCTACACTATTAAATATCATATTTTTCTGCTGACCCATAGAGTATTTCACCTTTTTGTAAAGTTACAACTCTGTCCGGGCTAATTTGATAAAAACAGCCAAGTAAATAGCCTCTAGTAACAATTGTTTCAATCTTAGATTACATTGATTAACAATTTTTAAATACTTACATATTTCGAAATGCTTCGTATATTATTTTATGTATACTGTACGTTTACAAACTAGGTCACCTCGCATTTCAAGCAGAAAACTAAAGATAAAACTAAACAGTAAATAATAATATACTGGTAAAGATCAATTTATCGACAAAGCTCGCTTAAATCTTGAAAAGAAGTAGTACCTCTATTGATCGATCTAGCACAGCTAACAAATAATTTATTTTAATATCCCTATCAACTATTCCCATATCACCACAAGGAAAACTGATAGGTCGACACGATCTCAACATTTTCTTCACAACTGCAGACCAACCGCGACCAGTGGGCCACTTCCACGAATCCAACAGTTCACTAGTTTCATAAAATACGAAACCCTCCACCAACAAAATTATCAAAACAAATCCCAACATACAAACAAGTATGATTGGTGCCATAATATAAATTTTAAACGAGAGGTATGGATAGCCCAATAGTGTAAGATTGCATGCAAACACAAGGACAACAAATGAAGAGGAAAGAAATAAAGTGTTAGATAATTTGTAAAGCGGACCCAATAAATAATGCCCTAAATAAAATTCCCTGTAGAGATACAATACCTGTTGATTAACCACTGGCATACTATTCAAATATCGTATAATTCCTAACTTGATATGAAAATTATTTGCAATAAGAAGCATGCATGTACTGATAGTACCTTTAAATTTCCACTTTTCGGAAAGGAATGTGCAAAGGGATGAATATGCATGGTGAAAACCACAACTGGGGAGGAATACTACCATTTGGTGGAATTGACCTGTTTTTTTAAAGTTGCCACAGAAAACAGGTTTCCCAATTGCTAGTAAGCATACCGTTGGAATCAAGGTCATATTGCGTATTTCGTTCTTTGAAACTACAGCAAATAGAAAATAAGTGAAGGATAAAGTGATTTTACTTTCAGTTGAGTGGTAGCTTTCACCGAGAAAGGAACTTGCTTTCAGCAACGTTCATTTGCTTTATATCCTCGTGAAGAATACATTAATGCAAAATGAACAAAGGGTTCACCTTTATTGCCGAATGTCTTCTGCACAAGTAACTCTTTAGGGTACACTATATTTTTCATTCGCTAGGCTTCATGACATTTTTGTTTTCTAAAACCCTGTTCTTACCACGAGAATCAATTTTCTTCAAAGGGGTTCATCAGCTGCATTACCGCAGATTGTGTCTGGAACTCGTTAACACTGATTAATGCTACAACTCATTTTATAGATCAAGGAAAACTGGTTTTCGAAGCTGAAAAGCAAGATCTCGTCCACTTTCACTAATATTTTTTTTCAACTATCCCATAAATTTGACGTGTATCTCTGGTAACTCTATTATACTCGAAACAAATCATAGTACCAAGCGATATATGCTGTAAAGCCAGTATTAAACATACTGATCTACTCGTCCTCGCATTTTCTACAAGACAATAAGGATGCAGCGTTACAATGAACCCATTAACCTTCAATCCAGTACTTAAATTACTAAGCTATGTAATGAGAGCGAAATTAGGAGAAAATAAATCGAATGCTTTTACTCGAGCAGTAGCTTTCACTCTTTTACTGTTTTTTTTTCGTTTGTGAATTTTGAGTACAACGTTTTTGGGGTAAAATGAAACCTTAAAGTTTTCGCAGCTGAAAACGTTTAAACTTCTGCAGCTTTTTTTGCTTTAAAAATTAAATTAAAACAGTTGTCTTTATATCCTGGAATTGAACTTTACAACACTTAAACTAAACTTAAAAATTAAACATGATCATAAAGCATACGTTAAGTTTTATTCCCATTTTTCTTTTGTACTGTGAAAAATTGCATCATTTTTGCTACAAACAAGTCATGTCAAAACATGAAGAAAACACGTAGATAAATCTGGATGACATGGCATGCCAGATAATTCAGTGATGAAAAACAATGTCATGTAATGCTGACATGTATTTTTGACTTGTTGACCTGTGGTGACCCTAGTGGTCAGATTTGACCTGTGGCCCTTGACAAAAGTTGATATACTTTGAGCCATCTATCGAAATATGCAATAATAAAAAGTTCATATGCCAGCATGTGTCCTTTGACCCCCAACTGCCCCCAGGGGGTTTGACCCTGGAAGCTGTAAATCCTTAGAGATTGACCCCTTGACCTGAGGAGTCTGTGTGCCTAATTATAAGGGATTCGGTTGAAGGATTTCCATGTTAGAGTGCACACGGACGGACAGACAGAAAGACAGACAAACAAACTAATCGTATAACTACGATAAATCGAGATTTATCTACCTAATAAATGTACTGATTTGAATTATTATTCATTCGTTATGTTATGATAATCCGATTTAGTTGCGTTGAGCTATATCATTGAACAACCACAATGCGTATTCTTGACAAAAATAGATTAGTAAAAAGTTTATTTCGAATGAAAACGTGTAATTGAACAAGTTATCTTAAAGTCACATTTTATAATACTGTATAATCATTTTGCTGTATCTGTTCATGTTTTAATTACAAAACTTTAACAAAAAATCAAAAGAAGCACCATATAAAACTATATATACGTTGACAGATTTTTTTACTACAATTATCCATGAACTGTCTTCTTATGTACTGTTAGTTCACCATAATGGCTGTACCTTTTCTCAAAAAACTCACACTGAAAAACTTTCTTTCCTCCCGTTCCATCCTTATTATGACACATTTCCATATGATACCTTAACGTGTCCTTGTGCACAAACGACTTTCGACACTCTTCACAAATACAAATATTTTCCACCGTGTGACTTTTGACGTGCACTCTAAACACATTTCCATTTCTCCAGTTAAACCGCTTATTACAAATTGGACAGTATCGGAATCTCATGAGGTTTTTATTATGTTCCCTTTCAATATGACCTCGGACGGTCACCAAAATTTAAAATAGATTTGGACAGTGGGGGCACTCGAACTTCTTTCTTACATTTTTAGGTAAATGTGTTATCTGATGAGATCGCAAGTATTTTTAGAAATTAAAAGTTTTTCCACAGCCTTCATAGTCCCATTAATATGTTTTGTGGGGATCCTTAAGATACCTTTTTGATGATGGGGGCCGTTCATCATTTACTTTTTCCTCCCAGTTTTTATGTTTCCATTGGTGCCATTTCAGGCCATATTTCGATTTTAAAGGCTTCCAACAACTGGGACAAATGTAAATAATATAGTTTCCATAGAAATCTCACCAAATGATCTCTGAGTAATTCCTTTACGGTTATCTCGATCCCACACTTTGGACACTTCCGAGGACAATTTGAGTTAAAATATTTTTCCAAATTGGTTGTCTTGATGTGTTCCTTAATTTGTTCTAAAGCTTGGTAATCAGGTCCATTGAAAACAAAGTTACTTGTATTTGAAGCTGAAAAATGAAAAAGTTCCCTTTGACCAAGAAATTTCTTCGTGACTGTCCCACAAACTTGACTTAAATCTCTACTAATGTAAACAAAAAGTCTTGTATTAAGCGATATATAAAGTGATGCAAATAGTCCTTGTATTTTGTACAAGAGTAAAAGCATGAAGCGTTGCAACAAACCCATTAACCCCAGATCAAGTTCATTTTTTTCTAATCTACACTATGAGACGAAACTACTAGGAAGCAGCATGACTACTTTCACCGGTATGGTAGCTTTGACTCTAAAAGGATATCTTTTTTTATTTCCATATAATTCACCGGTAATGTCTATACTAAGTTCATATGTATATATGCATATTCGAATAGCATTGTGTATAAAATACCATGTTTATGACGACTTTATTATAGCTAGACTTTGGTATCACATACAAAAATTCTTACAGTGGAAGCACAATCTCAAAAATTAAAGAGTAGGTTTAAAAAAAAATAACTTAGATAATTAAAAAATAGCATACCCATGCTAAAAAGTCATTCGCAAATTTATCATTTTTTTAATCCGCAAATTGCACTAACAGGAAAAAAGTATACTAACCTGAAAGTCATCTTATTCGTGGTCATTCATGTAAAGATCTTTTATTCGTGCTATTTGTATTACTCTTTTGTCTTGTAACGATAAGCCCTGATAAGGCCCTTAAACTACCTCGTGTTAATTCGATAAGACTGATATTGGTTGTCTGGAAACCTCGTGCTAAGTTTCGAGAATGTCATCAGTCATTGAAATAAAAATCCTTTTAACTTCAACACCATCTTTAAATAATATGTTCCTATTTACTGACTTGTAGTCTACAAAATAAACTAGTGTGTTTTATAAATACCTGAAAAGTTTGAGAATATACTTATATCT
Organism: Entomobrya nicoleti; assembly: GCA_034695465.1. Lineage (NCBI taxonomy): Eukaryota > Metazoa > Arthropoda > Collembola > Entomobryomorpha > Entomobryidae > Entomobrya > Entomobrya nicoleti. Next base: position 11,148 of record JAQFZG010002448.1, read on the forward strand.
GCATGCTTGTTAATGCTATTTTAAATTGGGCGTTACATAAACGAGAATTAAATGTTTATAAGACACATGCCCAAGAGATAACATTTATGCTGTTTGACTAATTCAACAACTTGAACTCATAAGCTTATATAATATTGAGAATAACTTGATGCAATACAATGAGGAAGTATAATGACGCAATTATGAATAAGCTAGCAGTAAATTGAAATGATGGCCACAAATACATCTGAAAACATTCATCACAAATAATGCGAATAATCTGAATTTTCCGGTATTGCAGTCCAATTTGGTATTTGGTCGCACTGGGTCTTCGAATTTTCAAGGAAGTTAGCAGAAATCTACAAACAAATATTAATTAGCTTATTAATTGGTTTACATACATATATTAATTAGCTTATTAATTGGTTTACATACATATATATATATATATATATATGTATCTATATATATATTATGTTTAGACTTTATAGAATTTAAGCAAAGATACTGTTAAGGTAATGTATTCTTAGGAACGAATTACTCCTTAGTGATAAGAAAGTCTCTTGATTTGGAGGGATTGGTGGTGGTATCATTAAGACGCTTTACTGTCGACACCAAAGCAGACAGAAAGGAGGTGAACACCTCAACATGTAGCTCTTGAGTTGGTGCACCTTTCAGTATGCAATACAATACTTTTAAATGTCTTAAAATTGTCATTTCTGTGTAAAAATAGTGCAAGTAAAAAGTCACTCCACAACCACCATGTCATTTTAACCCTTATCTTGCTGGCTACTCTGAGTAGCCACTCAAATTCTTGTGGAGAATTAAAAAGCGGTCATTATGATATGCAATTTGCATACATGAGTAATGATAAAAAAATCACTAATTAACTTCAAAGGTAGTCAGTCACCAGTAGCAGCTCTGTCCTCATATTTCACAAATAATAATTTTCCGCGCAATATAATTTTGTGTTTGGAACTTCACGCTACCTTTATACGCTTCAAATTCCTAAAAAATGCTAATTTTAGACTGGTAACACCATACCACGACATTTTGTACTCCAGTGTTGCCAACAGAGCTGCTGCTGGTCACTCAATAGCTTTGAAGTTGAGTATTTTTTTTATAATTACTCATTTATGCAAATTGCGCATCAAAATGACCGCCTTTAAATTCTTTACAAGAATCCGAGTGGCTACTAGCAGCAAGATAAGGGTTAAAATGACATGGTGGTTGTGGAGTGACTTTTTCCTTCCGAGTGTCGCTAAGGGGGGAAATAATCGCCACGATACATTACCTTAAACCTATACCTTAATCGATGCAGCCTTCCGTTAAGTTCAAACATGATCAGAAATGCTAATGTTGCTAAGAGTGAAGCTGCCATTCCAATTGGAATATAAGATATGATGTCCAAAAGAAAAAGGAACAATCGAGTAAAAAACGATGCACAGTTGCAAAAGTTTAGAGTTTGCAAGAATATTATTAAGTGTGTAATTTTATGCAAACATGGAAATATCAATGGAATAAATGATAGAGCAAAGAAAAATATTATAAACGGTGTTGTCCAGACAATGAGCATTAAAGGTGATATCACAAAAACGTGTAAACTCTTCATGTTGTCACTATTCATCATTGAGAGTAAACTATTTGGCGATTTTAGCATTAAATTTAAAATCCAAACAAACGCTTTTGAGTTAGTTTTTTATACAGAGATAACAACATATCTGTGTTGTCTTCAACAACAGTACTAGCAAATGAAACAAAAATGATGTACAGCTGAAATCCGTTAATATTGATGTCGTTTCTAGTAAACTTTGTAGCCAGGAATAAACTATGAGATAGTACCACGTTTTTGAGTTATGGTTGCTGTATTTTGAAATATAAAACGAGTTCCTAGTTGAGTCAATGTTTATTGAAGATAATTTAAATTTTAGATTTAACGTAAACTGCAGAAGAAGAATTTTGAAAGCTAATGATGCTTCTCGTTTTGGTTCTGCCATTTTCACAAGATATTTTAGCGACTTAGAAAGTGCTGCTTTTCCAAAAAAAATAGTTGGCAATAGAAAAAGCTGCGTTTTAATTTTTGGGTCTTATGGTATTTTTTATAAAATGACTGACTAGACAAATAGCCATGTGCAGAAACAGTCAAGCCATAAATTATATTTTAAACTATAATTGGAAGCCAATTGAAATATAATTGTATAGTTTTCAGGTTGAGCCTTACGAAACTATTTATCCATCTATATAAATATCAAGAACTAAAGTTTTGTTGTGCCTCCAGCACAGTCTAGATTAAGATTAATGCTGAAAAAATAAATATCTTAATAGAACCAGGGCGGTTGGAAATGAATATTTAATGAATAGTACCCCGAGTGTCATGTTCCCGTCAATTTACATATCCGCATAACTTAGCTTGTGTAAGGCTTTAAATGCTCTTAAAATTTAATAATATTCAATCCTGTATCGCCCACTACTTGAAATAATTTTGTAGAAGTTCTGATTATGATGAATTGCTTCAATAATATAACATTAGAGTTGAACTTTAAATGTACAAGTGATTTTACGGTATGGATGTAAAATACATACATTTTAAAAATAAAGTTAAGATATACAGTTATACTACTAAAATCCAAATATACTTATCTACATAGTATTCCGGTGAGTGATTCTACAAATACAAAAGTATTAGTTATCGTATTCGATTTGAATAGACTATGCGGTTTTGATACGTAAAGTAAATTTAATTCGAGTTAAAGTTAACCTTTACATGTAATCACGAAGGTCAGAGGGAGTATTCTTACGAAACGTTTCATGACAGTTTGTCAGTACAAATCTAAACGGAAAGATGTTATTTGTTTTAACAGATGTTAGCCGCCTATATCTTACCTCAGGAAATATTGGTGTTGATGATAATGATGTGAAATTTGGTTAAATGTCACCTCAATTCAAATTTACACACCTAGATGAATTCTAGAACAATATATTTTATTGATATATTTACAATTTTGAATAAGAAACCAGATTATGCTTCTGCTTACGTAGATATCATTTTAATTTTTTTTTGTATTTGATAAAGTTCCATTATATATATAATTATATGCAACTACTTTCTTTTTTCACTATAATTTAAATATGAGACAATATATTTAAACATATTGAAGTGCGAAGTTGTTTCCAACCTGAAGTCTATTCTCTTTAATCTCTGTTGACCATGTAATACTGACTACTCCCATTTAAAAAATGGAAATTGAAAAGTATATAAAGCTAAAATATTTTGATGACTTTCTCATCACAGGGAGTTAAGTTATCATGTCGATGAAGGATTAGTTAAAGTTATTAAAACAAAACATTACCAAAAGCCTAAAGATTAAATACACTGTTCTGTTAAATGTAAGCATAAATATATATTAAAATGCAACTATTACGCTACATATATTGCGTTATAAGTAAACAAACTATGAGCTATACTGAACTTGTCAATACACGTTTGTCAAAAAAGCTTAATTTAGGTTGCTAGTGTCTACAATTATAAATATAATCATAAATCAGGAAAATGATGTCAGTACTAAAAATATGCGAACAAGCAAAGCATAGCTAAAGAAACTTATGACATAAAAAACCATTTGTAGACTACTACTTTAAGTAAACCAGCAAGAACGACTACAAATCGTAGTCGTTATAGATTTATTGTTAAAATCATCGATCTAAAATTATATCCTTAAGGTTTTTTTTCTAAAGATGTTAAAAATAAATTAAAAGCACACACACATTAATAAAAGCCACTTGCAAACCTATTAACTAAGATAGTACTTGACAAAAAGCATTACTGGGAAACAAATACGGAAACAAAATCATGCTGAAATTAATTTTATCTGCAAACCTCGTGCGATGTTTCATCAATTTTAACGATATTTTATTGCACAAAATAAACTTTAAAAATTCAATACCAATTCTTATTAAGCGTGTTCCAGTTTACTGACATGTCTGGAAAAATAACTAATTAACTACCTTAAACATTTAACCGCTCATATGTATTTATAGGTATCCTAAATATATATATCGTTTTAAGTTGCGTGTTGCATAGCTAAGAATTCAATTTTTAGTAAGACAGTTTATAAGACACATGCCCTCAGGTTAACATTCAACTTTACCTTATATAATATTTAACTTAAACACACCATAGCTATAATATTGAGAACAACGTGCGGAAAAAGAAATGAGTTATTTTTAACTTTTAATATTCCTTGCAATAAAAGTTTTTAAATATATTTTCCACGCGTTCGCGTGGCCGCTCCTTAATAAAAAAAACTTTTGTCTGCCTTCTGACTTGCATTGGAACTAAATTATTTAAAGACAAGGAAATATAATATACAAAATACTAATATAAAAGAGACCATGAACACACAAGGTTTTACTTGACATTTGAAGTGGTCAAATAACAAATTGAAATAATTCGATTATATAACATATTATTTTTATATACTTCATCTACACACGTCCACATGTCTATTTTATTACTTTAAATATTTAAACGCCTTTGGCCTAAATCATTTTATTCCACGCGTGCACTATTTGTCTGGAAAAATATTGTCTACAAAAAATTGTTATAAATAGGCTGGAGCTCAAGTCAAAATTTCTATTCGTTAAATAACCACAGAGCAACTTACACATACTAGGCTTTTGAAAATTAAGTACTCTTTTTGATCATGGCTGCCCCATTGTTACACGCTGTGAACGATCTGAATCAAAAAATTGCGGACACATTCTCGTCAAGCTATATTCGATGGAATTCGAAGGAAAGTGTTTGGTATGTACAGAAAATCGGATTTGGAAAACCATTTGAATGGTTAAATTGGCACAGATTACGTATAATAGCTTACGCGTTGTGGTACGCAATAACTGGTCTGTATGCCTGGAAAGTTTGGGTGAACTTTCCTGGTGTTTTGGACACTCAAGACGTGGCTTTAGTTTCACTAGTTGGACTATCGGTAATGCCTTTAGTATTGCTGCTGGAATATGGATACATGAAGTATGCTGTTGAGTACTGCGGTTATGATAATTGGGGCAATGAGAAACTAGAAGAAATAAATTCTTACTGGCCTAACAGGAAATCGAATTCAACTCTATCTCAAATTCTAGTGGAAGGTAAATATTTAATGAACTACCATTTATAAATGTTGACTGGTGGGGAATGGCTGCTTTTAACGTTTTCGTGGGTCTCTATCCATCAACTTTCACTTTACCAACTATACTGGTTTTTGCGGATATGGATCTTTCTTACATTTGGCTGTACACACTATCCAGTCCAAAATTACTTGGTTTACCCGTACTTCATACCAATTTCGTACTTAAAGTGTTTCGAAGCCTAGTTCAAGGTTTGATGTTTCAGAGCTCGGGTATAACTATTAGTACATGCATGCTTCTCGTAGGCAATAATTTCCAGGCTACGTTAGGGATTATAAAATATTTGAAAAGCAAGCCGGTTGTGAACCA
>JAQFZG010002449.1:0-16608 GCA_034695465.1 Entomobrya nicoleti
TTTAGCAAATAAATATACGACTACTGAAAGAAGATAAAAATGTTTATCTTTGCGAAAGTGTAACAGGAGTCTCCAGTGCCCATTTTTGCATAAGAGTCTTTTTAACTTGGATATTTTTATCATTCGTAATAAGCAAAATGAATCGTTAAGCTCAACATGCAATAACCCAGTTCACCCAAATATCGCTTCTTCAAAACAATCAATAGTACGTTACGCAGTACTACCTGAAGGTTCACGTGTGCGATCGCTTCAATCGTACGTGATCATCATCAAGATCATAATTTTTCCAGGTTTCCCATGATTATTTATTCCTGAAAGTTTTGCTTTCAATTCGGTTTCAACAGCTATAATACACGCGTACATAATACGACAAGTGTGTAATGTGTGTGACCACCGAATCTAAATTTTTTGGAAATTTTTATGCAAGTTTATTTTTTTTAATGATTATACATATATACCTGCTCCATTTCCGCTTACATTAAACGGGCAAGTTTAGAAAGCTTGTTTGGCTTGGTAATGATAATAAAGGAAACCATAATGGTAAAAAGCGTTCAACTACCTTGTATTATCGTAATCTATACATTGTACCACTCAAGTATATTATTTTATAAAGAGAATTTTAAAAACTATTTTATGCAACCTGCTGCGTGTACAAAAAATGTAGAAACAATGTTTTGAAAACTTGAAATAAAAAAAACTTGTTCTTCTTACAGCTACATACTTACATACTATCTAACGATAATAACAAAGATAAAAACACCTGCAACAAGCTCTCCTGGATAATCGCAATCAGTAACCAATCTTGTTGTTGGTGGCATAACATCCCGACCCAAGCTATAATTACGTTGATTGGACTATAGAACGAATCGGTACAGTTGTTGCTAAACAAAAACAAGTACCTACATACATTTGTACGCAATTTTCATGCATATTATAGGTTGTTGTGTATGTTTGTACACAATATACGCACATGAACCTGTGCACAGGATTGGGCAGAGTTTTCTAACCGAAGGCAGACTACTTTTTTAAAGGAAGTTTTTCCGGTGTTTTTACATTTTAATTCTTACGAACTGTTGCGTATATGCAATCAAGTTGAGCGGTATTTCTCTGCAAGGCGATAATTAAAATACTGCGGGCAAAGTAGTTGCCTTAAATATTCTTGTAAATTACTCTTTCCCATCTATGCCAAGTTGTAAGCAAGTTTAGGCAATTGTTTTTTGACATTGTTCAGCAGGAAGCTAAGCTCTACTTCATTGATACTTTCGGTTAGATATCATAGCTACATATCACATGTACCCAGCAGCTACATATCTTCATTCGATATATTCAGTCAAATATTTATGATGTTGGCCTGCCTGTGCCAATTTGTCATCCCTGCTCCTCGTATGACACTCGAATTAATTATTAATTACGACAAAGGTGATATTATATTCGGTGGTCAGTCTGATATTAAAACGGGAATGTGGCACGGGAAATAAAATCAAGGTACTTAAACAAATTACATTATCATATTATCAAACTAATAATAATATAGATTGTAAACACGTTCCCACGCGCAAAATTTGCGTTCACGCATGAGTGCTTTCAAAATATTTACTTAAGTCCAGCAGAACGTTTTTGGGGTAAGGGCAATTGCGATATGATATGAATGAAAAGTATTAATAAAGCGTAATTCACTATTTCATCGCTGCGCTCGAAGACGGAAGTATACAAAATAATTTTGATATGATACTTTTCAGAGATTTCAGGGATTGTACATGCTAAATGCTTATCAAGCCTTCACTTGTTTTTTGTTCTTATGTATTTTAAATATTAGAAATTTTCTTCTGCTTTTGTTGTATGCATCAAGTGCATTTTTCCTTGCAGTTAAATCATAAGTTGCAGTGAATTTGCATCGTATGATGACTGATTATTGGGCGAATTTAAACCGTCCGATGTTGAAATACATACAATGGAAAAGCAATGTCTTCAGCAACGTGGAGCGTACAGATAGTTTATCCATTTTTGTACGATTTGGTAATAGTGTCATTAGTCATTAGTAAAGTCATAGGAAAGTTGGACCCTTGGACCAAAGGTCACCCACCCTCCTAATGTTCCTATTGCATTGCTTTATAGATTCCTCAGTATCTCAGATCATTATTTTTTTAATAGTATAGCACATTTTGTATTTGTCCAAATCATCTTTATAAACTAAAATGCATTTAATACACATCATCATGCACTCATCATACTTTCGAAACTCGTGTGGGTTTTAGAAGGTGACAGAATTGTTATTGACATGAAATATATGTAACATCAAAACATTAGGAGCATGAAACAGAAAAAAACTTTCTTTTCGATAAATGACAACATGAAGCATCTAAAATATTTAGTAATTCTAGTAATTTAGTATGACATATAAAAAATGAACTGATAAATTTAGCATTCAAGAAATGAAGGATGAAAATCAACAAACTTCAAATTACATACTCCCGGCGAGCAAAATGCGGTACGCATGGAATAAATTTTTCTTGGAGATCGTTCTTCAATTCCTAGCAGCAGTTATATGACTCGATTCTAAGATGTACACAAAAGTTTTACTGCGAAATACTCCCAAAGTTCGTTTAGAGACAGAGCAGCACAAGAATATAACGTTGGAAAAAGAGAAGAAAAATGATATGCTCTTGGCATTCTGTTCTAAATAATCTATAAGACTCTACAAGCAAAGGGATAATTCCCACTGTTTCCAGCATTTCAGCTACGAAAACCTCCAGCACCGAAAATGTTAAAGGACACTATGTAGGTAAACCTTTATACCTAATATACAAGAAACATACATATAGGTAGGTACATATGCCCACTGTACATCTATTATATGGAAAGGGAGAGAGAACCAAAAATAATGTAGCATGGCAGAGTATAATTTGGCTTAGGGAGTGTCTGCCTGACTGAATACACATACATACGAAATTAAACTCCATATATTACTTGCCTATTGTATATACCCCACTGACACTACCACACAGTTTTTTATATACTTAGTTAGCATGGTTCTACTTTACCATATATATGAATGCATCCAAACGAACGAGTCGAGAGAAAGATAAAATGAAATCGTTACTAGCAGGGACTCCAGAAGAGAAGAACTAGTACTCGAGGAAAATGAATCAAGCTTGAACCTAGATCGAAGAGAGAATGTTTTATCGTTTTATATAAAAGTAAGACTGCACAATGGAACGTGTACTTCTGTTCTTCTGATATAACTTTTCTCCTGCTGCTGCATCCTTCCCCAAAAATATTATCTCCACAAGCTACGGCCACCACCATACACCATCAACCACTACCACCTCCACCACACACAAGTATAATCTTTTAGACTTCACATCGTATATATCGTTATAAGATAAATGCATTACAACATATATATATATATACATAATACAGACGCTTAAAACTACGGATGCTGACAATAATACGATACGATGTTCCATGATACATGTTCCTAGCAAAAAAATACTTAAGCTCGCGGCAGGATATTACTTTACTGCTGCTGCTTTGGTCGTTGTGTTGATTCTCTGCTTGTTTCATATATAAATAGGTATAGTTTGTGGACTTGTTTCTCAGTTTATATAAAACCATCCATCGTATAAAAAACATCATGGAATCTGGTTTTATACTTGTTTCAAAATAACCTGTACAGATGCAAGCGCTGTGTATGTACTAATGTCAGAGTCAACAGAAAAGGAAAGGACTAAGATATGTATGTAAAGAATACAATGTAAAGACTAAAGAGAACTGCTGCTGGAGTAGTAATCAACGTTTTTTTATAAGCTTTGTGTTTTCCAGCAATTTCACTCTTTACTGTCTTTACAACTAACAGTCAGTCCCTCGTGTTGTTGTTGCTGTGTGCATTCGCATGTAGAAAAAAAAATGTTTTGCTTGCTCCACCAACCATTTCCCTCCCAAAGTTTAATCTATAAGTTTTCAACGAAGCGAGGATATTTTTGCTTTCGTCTTGTAAGAAGAGACCGTATTAATATTCTTCTAACTTTCTAACAACTTTTGTATGCCCATTTTATTTAAAATATTGTTCCTTGACAATAACCTCTATTCTAAAATGCTAGATATTCATGATCTTTCACAGGCATGAGGAACAGAAAATGCGAGTCTTAATTTAACCCATAAGTCTTTTAATGCATTTATAGTTTTTTTATTATCAAGTAGCTATAAATGCAAATTAAATGCCGACGGGTTTGGGTACACATGCAAAATTTTAGTATTCGTTGTCCTATCCGAATAATGTGACCATTCACTGAAAACAACATCATATCGAATTTAGAATTAAATTCAATGTCCTAGATTATATGTTCTCTTACATCAATTAAAATCCATCAGAAAACAAGTATTTTTGAAACGTTGGACTAAATGCGATCAGAATAGGTAACAGTGTATAGGCAACTTTTGCCGATAGCATAATTGACAACAACAAACAATGTAATCGTTTGCTTGCAATAAATAAGGTTTAGCGTGAAATTAAATGACATTGATGTCACACTTGAAAATAATGTAAGAATTTAGAGAGAAATGTCACTTTAAAGCAGTCTCGTCGATGAAAATGACAACCCATATCTCTCCCGATGAGTGCAAATTTCCAACTCAATTTTCATTGAATACAGGCTTTTTACAGGCATGTAAATTTTCTACTTCGAGATACTTTCACATTTAATCTTAAGATAACAGCATAAATATACAGCCATAACATAAGCACTGAGAATAAAATTAAGTTCTACATCACTTCAAAATATTTTATACATTATCATGCATTCTTAACAGTTAAGTTAAATGAAACTGACAGACTAAGCACATTCGTATAAATTATTTGCAATTAGTACCAAATCCAGTAAAAGTTTCGTCACTTAAATAGTCTGCAAGCAAAAAAGCAAGAAACCATCATCGCATCGTAAACTAACATGTACCACGGTACTTGTCAATCAGTCAAAAATGGACTGATTTCTAATCGTCGAAAATCACCCAGCGAAAAAATGACATGTTAATTTTGGGTGAATAGCAGAAAAATATGTTGAATTGAATTCTGGGATTATTCTGTGAAACTTTTCTCTAAAATGCAAAACTTCCAGCTTCAATGGACTGAGATTTTCCTGATTTGGCATATATTACTTATTTACTTATAGTAATTTACTGTATTTTTTCCTCGGGCGGACTATTTATGTTTGTTGCGAATGAGCTTTTTTTTAGAAAACGAAAATATGATGATAACGTCTAAAATTACTTTTTTATGTCTCGTTTTTGATTATCATAACCTAACATTTTTTTATCTTCTTACCATCTCTGTGATCGTAGCGGGTAGCTAGCATTTTTTCTGTATAGGCACTTGTCAGCACGAATCACAAAACTGAGAAATTATCAGCAAAGCTGAGATCAAGCTGATCGCGGATCACACACAAGTTGTGTGTGGTAATGGAAAAATAGTGTGGTGGTGTGTAAAAGTATACACGTTTTCTTATATCACATCATCAACATCAACACTATCACATCACAAGGGAAGATATAGATATTATAGATAGTATGCGTACTCCGTCACATATAAACCACAAAACATGCTTGGAGCATTACAGCCTGCTTTCTTCTGTGATTCCGAAATGCAGACCAAAACAGTGACACTTGTTTCTTTCTTTCTCTTCTTGCCCAAGAAACTTTCGCCTCCTATAACTAGAGCACTCGAAAAAAAACCAGGGGAAATCAACACAGAATGGTTGCAAGTTCATATGGTACACTGTATTGCCTTGAACACATTTCTGGGGAAAAAAGAACACACAGACACACAACACACACACACGGGTGAGTGGCTGTTGCTTTCTCCTGCTGCAGCTGAAGCCGCTTTTTTATTTACTTTTTCTCACATCAAAACAACAAGCAACCAACCTTCTGAGAACAAAGTGAAAACTTTCACTTTCAAACTGATTACATATTTAACCATAAAAGCTGATATGAATGAAAGCACAAGAAAGTCAGCTGGGTGAGCAGCAATTTCCTGGACAAGTCGATAATGTGCAGGTGAACTTCACAATGAGTAAAAATTTGGATCACAGCAGATGATTAGTTGGAGAAACTCCTTGTTAACTTAAGATTGATTTTGTATCCTGTATGAAATGTTACATGACATGTGTATATGCACCTCTCACCATCACTAATTAAGAACCCTTTCTCCACAATAAAACAGCAAGTTACAAGACTTGAAGAGAGAGTGTTTTTTTAGCAACTAATTTTTTAAAGATAATTAGAAAAAGTACTGGAAAATATACAACAACACCAACACCACATGCATAACACACACGACCGGCAGTAGTGAATAACTCTGAATGAATGAATGACTGAATGAAGATTAGGTATCCATCCTTTTTCCTCCTTCACTACTTCATAGAAGTCCGTGTACTTTTAGGTTTCACCACTGTACCGTAAAATGTTCTATAGAATTTTATATAGATACATAATAATAGTATTACTAAACTAGTAGTAGATACACAAAGTCTTTTAGAAAAGAGAGTCTCGCATTTTATTATTATTTCTTGTGTATGAATGTATATAATGTACACATGTAATGCATGCATGCGTGCATGAATACATATTACATTAGACAAGAGTATGTATATAAAAGTAACACATTTTATATGAATTTCCATATAAACTTTGTATGTTTATGTATGTAGTTTTAGTGTAAGGTACCTAAACATCACCGCCGCATGTACAGCGTATCGTATTATTATTACACTTGTAATACATATGTACTTTGCTGCGACGACTAAGTTCTATTGAAGCAACTACTATTCATCGTATCGTATATAAAACTATAAACATCATGTAATAGAAAACATTCCCTTTCAAAAACGAAAGAGTGTGTCAGAAAGAGGGAAAGAGAGACCGATATAGAGATATTCTCTCTCTTTACTACACGGGACTTATTTGACTTTAATACAGTTTAAATGGTTCGATATCCACTATTCGTCGTAATATGGCATCTAGTAGTAATAATATCTATCGCGAAAAGCCCTCAAGTTCTCTTTTAGCTCTTTTCATACTGAATTATAAGACTTCTTCTTTCACTCTCTCTCTCTTGTTGTTACTTTGCTCTATACAGGAGCGAGCATAATAAGGGGAAACATAGATATCAAAAGAGAGAAACTTTTCAAACGCTCAAAGGAGGAAACTAAACTATAGTGGCAGTCGCAGGGGCTGTATTACCGTATAAGTATGTATAAAGCTTACAAGGTATGAACATAAGTGAAACTGTGTGTTATATAAGAAAAAAGAATGAGAAAGTGTTTTGTTGATAGAGCTTATATAATGTACATAACATTATTATAAAGCGCACATCTAGTAGTTTTGTTGTTAGTTTGGGCGACGGATGGATGCATAAGAAAGGGAGTGATATATAAGGAGAGAGAGAGAGAGAAACATATCGTGTAAGAACATTCGTAGTTTTGTCGGTAATAGTCACTAGTTGTAATATTAGAACATAATATCATGAAAGTCAGGTTTTCAAGTTTAGCCTTCTTTTCACTAAAAGTAGTTGTAATAGTGTAATATTAAACGTGTAAACCTGCACTTTGTAGTACATATGCATATACTCATATATATATACTTGATGCACTAAACCAGACCAGAATTACACTTATATCAGTTTGATGATGTATGCATATTGTTTTATATCATTCACTCGTCGAGAGAGCGATTCGGAATATGGAATAGAGGGAATATAAGGTTTCACTTTTACTTACAACAACTTCAGTGTATACATACTATAACCAGCATCAATGACGATAACGCAAGCATACATAATTATAGAAAACTTGCACCAGAGAATTTAAAAGTAGGCATGTTATACTGCTTAAAAGGCTCGTTATATGTATCGTTCTTCTTTGCTCGTTTGGAAGCATAATTCGTACATTCATATTCAAGTAGAATGTCGTATAATTGGTGTATAGGAGTATTTTATGTAGTTCCATCATCACCCATTAAATACTTTCCACTTTGTATGTATTTATACGTTTTTCTCTACAAAGACTCTTATATAATCATCATAATAGGCTATAACAAGCAAGGCACTATTGACTAGTAAACGTACATGCATAACATTTCATGTCTTCCGTACACAATAAATTTATATCCTAAATTCCAAGGTCTTTCGCATTCATGGACGTTCTCTCTCGTAGTGGAGGTGTGACTGACTGAAAGAAGATGAAAATTTAAACGTAACTTTGAACTTGGAAACAAATTTCTTTTCAAGTTGTGCATTCAACTACTTTGAACGGCACAATGTTTCCCCTCTATATCAAGTACTTGTATGAAGTGTGTACTTTTAATATAAAATTTAAGGAATGCGTGTATCCATTAGACCTTACATAAGTATATATGCATCCTGGTTTTTTCATTACACCACTTGTCAGCCAAACTCGTTTGGGCTTCAGGTTATATTTATATAAACTAGTAGGGAAGATGTAATCTCGACTCTCACATATTTTATGCAACTTTATAAATGTTACAAAGATGCACAGTCGTTTCTACTTATATGATCGACTTTCTGATTATGATTACCGAGTGCAGCTTAATTTATGTTCATAAAAATAAAGCCCAGAACTAATTTTTGAAGAAACTAAAGAGAATATGAGGAAATAAAATCATCGTATTTTAACATTAACCATGTTTACAAACATACAGGGTTCATGTAACGTTCTATGTAATTTTCTTTTCAAATTGGTAGATTGAAAGAAAGTACAGAGTTATGGAATCGATTAGTACACGCAAGAAACGGCAGCAAATCATTTAATTTGTCCTTTATCATCTATTTATTTAGTATCATTACGGTCAGCCAAGTGCAAGATCGCATCGCATTCAGATAGAGATTATCATGATTCTCTAATTTTATCTATTTGAGATTATCATACTATCTAATTTTCTCCGAATTATCAAAAATACTGTTTTTACCTTCGAACAGTAAGCAAATTACAAACAAAAAATCAACTTCGCCAAGTTTCTTTGTATCTATCGATAAAAAAAATATATTCCACTAATGACTTTGACTGAAATAGACTAGACGACGACGACCTCCCTGAACTTACGTAAACGATGTAACAGACAGAGTAACAGTTACATAATACACTCAACAAACAGTTTTCCACGCGTCAGCTGAATTAAAATCAGAAACTGCTACATATTAATATTCGCTTACTCTTTTTTCCAGTTTTTTTTTAAATCTTTTTGATTTAAACTACTTCACACAAAATGGAAAGGCGTGCCCAACTCACTTTTTTGTTTGATGTCTGAGTCTTGAGTTGACTACCATAGACAGTCACTCACTTTTGAGATCATTACAAACTTATATAACCCTGCCTGCCCTGTACATGTACATTTTACAAACGATATCGACAAACCTCACACTCACCGTGTGTCGTCTTGCGTCAGTCAGTAATAATAGTAGTTTCTTTCTACCGATATGTCTTTTAGACATTTTATATTTCATCATATAATCTACCTAACATCTTCATATTATTCTACCTTTCCACTACACTAGCAAAGCAACCACTTTTCAATGAATGAACGGATTTACTTGCAAAGAGTATATCGTAACATTACTTTTTACGTGGTGTGCATGATTTCATATGCCGGTGAAAAATTTCCACGTGGCCCTGTTCCTGTTGTTTCCTTGTTCATTTTTTTTCTTTTTGTGCGTGGACTCATTGACTTAAATGCACGCATGCATGATGCATGCAATTTTACTTTTATTTAACCATGTTTTTTCGCAATATTTCCCTTTACCTTGTTTACATTTACTCTTTTCCTATTCAACGCATGCTTGAACATTAAGCAACATCAAATATCATTTACAAAATATAGTTTACGTTTCGTTACTTGTGAATGAGAACCTGAGCTAAAATTTTAGGGATCAGTAGATGAACTCGATTTGATATAAAATTATGGGGTGATGTGAACTTTTTTCCATTTAATCGTTTAAAAAAACTTTACATAAAGCATGCTATATGTTTTTGGAAAATCAGCTCCTTACGTTACAAAAACCGTTTTGTACAAATGTCTACCGTTTCGAATCTTCATGAAACCCAAATATTTATAGTAAATTGAGACATTTTCAGAGAGAGAAACATTTAACTAAATTGTTCAAGTACCAAAAGCTTGGCGTGTTGTAAACCTAAATCACCAGCCACCTTCACAAATTATTTATACAATGCTGCACGTTCGAACTGCCAGTCAACAAACAATGCAATTTGATTTATTGATTTTATAAAATAAAATTCAAATCGATGACTAAAGTACTTGCAGGTATTTTGATTTGCTTTGAACTAAGCAAGCCGTGAGCCCTGAGTGTAGTGAGTGTTAGTCAACTTACGATTTTACGAATAACATTTTTTGGCTACTTATGACTTGCTTAAGATTGAGACAAGATGCACACTCATAGATTGTTGTCTCTAAACTCATAGATGTCTAGTTTAACATTTCTATCTTCAATCTCATAAAATTATAGCGTACACATAGTAAATGTTTGACAAAAAAGTATTACTTCTCTATTTACAATCATTAGCACAAGTTTCTGCTAACATTGCATACTTCACTGAATAGTGCTTTTTTACGGTTTCGCACTTTGCACATATCGTCGTAAATCGTTTGTGTGTAAAATGTACTCACAACTTACTTTGTGCAAATAGTTTTTAGTAGCTCACTCTTTTCAAACCCTGTTTCCTTTTCCTTCCCAAAACATGTCCGTAAAAAAGAGTAATTATTATTATTTTCTTTCAAAGTTTAAAATATTTATTCTGAACAAAACAAGTCAAGTCCCCAATGAAAGTTCATAGTACGCAGTGAAAACACATGTCATATCATAGCAAACCCCATATATGATAAATCATCATACATTACTGTAAAGTGCCAATTCTATTTCTGGTTTTTGCAACCAGTGTTATTCGATAGTTTTGTTGTTGTTGTTGTTGTAGCTGTAGCCATACCTGTTTTGCAACTGAGAAAGAAATGAGGAAATCAATTCGGGTCTTGTTTGCCATCACGATTTCGTCGTCAGATGCACAAAATGTATGAATAAACATAACTTGCTAAGTTATACATCGACCATTGCATTGGCAGAAAGTATGCCCTTCTAACTTTTAACCCAGACGACTGTACAATGCAAATGTCCCAATTTTGTATAACAATCGGTATCGGTACTCAGTACATTCTTTGCTATTGCTACTCAACTGAACAGCAAATCATAAAAACTAGAAGTATCCGTCGCAGTTCACTCAAGTGGAAAGGTGCAGATAATATGAATTGTGTCAAACAATAAATGTGTTTACCAACTTATTAATACAGCATGAACACAAGTTGAAGCTTCAAAGAATTTCAACTTACCTTGCAAATTTTCAATCTCGAGCAAGCTGCGTTGTTCTATAAAACTACGTAATGTCTCTTCCAGCAAAAGATCCTGATGGCTTTCGCCAAGTATTCACGACGACGCGACGAGTTTACTCAGGAAGTTATATTTATCTTGATACAATTAGACTTGTCATTGTTGGTTGAGAAAGTACAATCAAACAGATGATCCGGCGTTAATTAATGAAAGACTGAAGATGATTTCAAATGAACGGTTTTATTTAGCGCAAGGAGCATCAAGTGTGTCCAAAACTTTCTGACTGACGTAAACTTCATGTAAGGTTTCACGTATCCCCAAAATCACATCATCTGAAAATAGAGCAGAAATAGGGTTGATTGGAGTTTTCTCCCTTTCTTTCTTAACCTTTCACCTTATAATTTTGTTTGCAGGTGAAATCATCGTACATTCAGGTACATATATGCATAGCATGCAAAACAGGTGTGACAGACGCAGATTTTACGGAAGAAAAATGTCTAGATTGGTGTACAACTTCATATTAAGGTGACGGTGAAAGTACGCACACATGTAACGCTGTACCTGATCCATGAGATTGCATAATTTGAGCTGACTCAGACATGACAGTAGATGAATAATCAATGCGTTACATGGCTATTGGTTATAAATAAGTAATCAAAGTACAGAGAATTGTCAATGAGAGGGAGACCAATATTGTTTCATTGCGCAACAAAGGCATTCCAAATTCCAAGCTTGCATGAAGTTTGAATGCAAGCTTGTAGTATACAGAAAAAAATGCTATGTATAAAAATTAAAACAACGTTGCTCCTAGAATGACCGTATTTATAAATCATAGGATGGATTTTTACTATTTTTACTTTGAAAATATTCAACTGTGTTTACTTCATGAAAAAATAGGCCAGTTTTGACATAATTGAAATTAAGCAAGAGTTAACGATAAAACAACATCTCATAAATATCTAATAAACATATACCGTTTAAAAAGTCAACAGCTTGGTGACATACTATTTCAACAGACAGCATAAAACTGGTAAATGACATGTGTAGAATGCTATTTTTCTGTTTATTTGTGCTGCTTCATTTTGCGTATGTGTTTTTATGTATTTATACCATAAGTTGGGTAAAAAACAGCAAACATGACACATAAGGTTTAGTAATAAAAGCAGCTGGTAGAAAAACCTTGTTTAGGCAAAGTTTACTCATGATTTTGAAACCAAGTGTGTATTAATATATATGTATGTATATACCTATATTTATAATATAAAGAAGTAAATAGTAGAGATCCACCACACCACACACCTACATTCATTCTTTGTATATGTGGAACAGTGAATGATCTAAGAAAACCGACATATAAATAGCTCCGACCATAACAGACAGCAAAGTAGCCGATAAAGTATAAAAATAAAATTATGTAATATATAGTAATAATGGTATGAAGAAAAGGATAAAAAGTAGTAGGTTTATATATATTTGATATATGAAACGAAGAAAAATCTAAAGACGATAAGAAAGTAATATCGAGTGAAGGAAAAAAAAGTGCAACAAAAAAGGAAAAGACATGTGAGTCTTTTTTTCCTTACTACCACACGATATAAAATATGCAAGAGGAAAGGATGTTGTTTAGAAATGTTTGCCTCCTGTCTTCTACAATTCACTCCAGAACGAAAGTAATGCTAATATGTGTACATTCCTCTACTCTCTATTAGTTAGTCCTTTTTCATACCGTGAAAAAAGATATCGTTTCATATGAGAGCATAGTTTGTTTGGAGAGTTGTGAATGAATAAAAGGGAAAAAGACTACACATACCAGGAAAAAGAATTATAAGAGAAGAAAATACAAAAAAGTCCTTCACTTACTTGTTTGATATAATATTATAAAAGCGTAAATACAAGCGTCGTCGTGTGGCCTTCTTTTGTGGAAAACTCTAAATGTATATTTCTTTTCTCACAAGCTAAAGAATTATATACATGACATATAGGTATTATTTGAGACGATGATGGTAGTATAAAGAGTCGTGCACACGCTCCAAAAAGTGTCTTTATATTTGTACGAAAACACTCTCTAATATATATATGTACATATATACATATATGTATGTATAAAACTTACAGCACACACAATTTCCTTATGATGATGATGATGCTTTTGGTATATTATATTTGTATACGACGACTCTCTGTGATGATGATGATGATGATGACGATGATGGTTATAATATAACTACTACCACCACTTCAGCCTCGGTGGATATATGAAAAAGTAGAAGTTTACGAATAGGAGTACAAACACAAAAACGAAAAGCGTGCTTTTTCTTTCTTCTTCCCTTCTTCTTTACCGACTCCTATCGTTATACCGACTGACTGCTTTCATACGATATTATTATGAAGAAATAGGGGAGAAAAAAGAGAGAATCCAAAAGCTAAGGCACACACCATCAACTAAACTACTATGTGATAGTAGAATATGTAGTAAAGCTTTACCCAAACAACTCTCAGGCTCTCTTTCTAACTTGAATAACACACACGCATACTAGTACCATACTTACTACTTTCGTCTTTTCTAACAAAACATAAAAGAGAAGAAAAAAAGATTTTCTGTAAAAACTCTTCTGTGTGTGTATACCATCGAATGAGTGTGTGAGTCACCACTAACACCGCCACCACCACCACCCGAGAAACCCTTACACTGCCAGTATTCCATATTACAGTATACAGAGCGACATGGGTTGTTCTCATATAGAAAGTTATACACATGAAGGCTTTTGGAAGACGATGTGGTGTTTTGGAAATGGAATGAGCTTGCTTGGAAAAAGAGAGAAGAGCTATTCCTTCTTTTTCTTCCTCTTTTTCGTCATCACAATAATATTATTAAAGAAACTGAAGGATCTATTGGAGAGACTCCTGCCTCTGCTTTCATAGTAGACCCAGTAAACCTATTACCAGGATAGAATATTTTTATAGGGAAGAGATGGTAAAAGGGGAAGAAAAGAAAGAAACGAGCGAAGAAAAAAAAAATACTTCGCTGGTTGAAGAAGGAACACAATATTTTTTTTTCCTTTGCAGAGTCTTACAAACGAGAAGTAAAATACTAAACCGTGATTCGTTATTCGATATAAGCAAGGATATTACAGCATCGGACTGACGCCTTAGAAGTCCTTGTGTTGTTCCTTGCTTTATATTAAGAAAATGCTAACGAGAGCCAGAAATATATATGGTAGATAACCATCTTTCTTCTCTTGAACCAAGTCTTTCCCTGAATTATTCCTTTTTTACATGTTAACATCTGAGCCTGGTAAAGTAGTACAACAGATCGAGATATAGGTATATAGGAATATATCCAAATTTTATATAACGAATACTTGTATAAAGATGGTTAAGTGATAAAAAATAACGCTGAATGCTTCATTTCAATTGTTCATGAGAGTAAAGTTATATGTTTAGATATGTGTGTTTGCTTTCTCCTAATTTTATCCTTTTTCTTTCATAACATTAAAATGTATGTTCATTATGTATTTAAGATAGAAACATATATTTATCATCAATGCTCTTAAAAGTATTATTTTTAGGTAAAACCTTGTTACTTTTCTTTGATACAAAGCCGATAAGAATAGTATCACGCAATATATATGTTCTATGAATACAAACTTGTGATGAGATTATCATGTTCATATGAAATTATAGGAAAACAGGAAGCAAAAGAGAATATATGCACGTACGTAATATAATGGATGTACAGGCTGGCATATCAAAATATAAAAACTCCTTTCCTCATGCGACACATGCCTTAAACGAATTCCATCGTATTGTACAAGGTGAAATTTGCAAACTTCTTTTCAACGGATTGGTATAGTGCTTGATCTTGATCTTAGGTTTCTTTTTTTATACAAGAAAAAAAGAGTGCAAAACGTTTTGACCTTTCCTATAACCCGATTTTCTTTTCGCGTGTGTTGTAAACAAGCCTATATAAATACCTAAATATGAATATTTTCACCAGTAGAATATTTTTCTTCATACAAAAAAATTGGACTGCTGACCTAATATTTATTTCATTGTGCCAACATCAATGTCTCTGTCAAGTATGCTTATCCTTTTATTCTAGTGTATTAGCAAAGTAATATTAGTATTTGCATGCACTTACTTCCTTTGAGCGAGACATGCTCTTTTATCTTATTACTCAGAAATGTATCTTTTGAAGAAATACCAAGGAATCCAATATTATACAGTTACAGGAAGTGGAGATAACTTTTTAAATAGCTGTCTAGTAATATAAGAATGTGTATATAGCTTATTTTTTTATATGTGCTTAAGTATTAATCTTTTATGTTTGCTTTTTCCTTTGGTACATACTTTGTAGCTTGCTTATTTTCTCTCTTGTATACTGCATAGCCTTACTTTAATGTTGGTCTCGTGACATTCAGAAGAAGTGAGCTGTAGCATGTGCCATGTCGTGTGAGATGTAAAGACGTTTTTGCTTCATCTTTGAATGCAATGCATTCTCCGTAAATTATGCATCATTCAACTATAGTTGGTCATGATGATCTATGTGCAACGGGTGCATCGAGTCTCGTTTTTGAAGCTCTTTAGCTTTTAATAACATAATAAGAATTTTCGCAACTTCAAAAGTTTAAAGCAGCAGAGTAAAAGCAGCTAAAGAAAATAAGTACTTTTTTTGTATAAACGTTACTCATAATATCATCTCAAGTAGCTATTAGGCAATATCAGTAAACCCTTTGGTAAAAGCTTTTTATACTCTCCTTTAAAGTCGACCACGTTTTGTCGAAAGAAATATTTTTGTACATCAATGTTTATATAGGTATATATATATAAATTTATAAATGTTAAAACCCAATATCATATCTTTACATTTATACATATCTTATTTTTATCAAACTTCCAACCCTACTTCATTCCAACTTTCCTATTTTCTCTACCAAAGTGTACTACTTATTACGTTTATATCCCTATTTCCTGCATGTGAAACTTATATATACTATGTAACTATTATATGGATTTTACGTGGAAAATAGTGAATTTACTTCCTTTTCTAACGAACAATATATGCATTCGTGTGTACACATGTATGCATGTTTATTCTTTGTGAAGGTCGTCTTGAATATTTTGCCATTCTTTACACATATATTGCTTACTAGTGACACGGTGCTTTTTCACTGTACATTTAAATCCAGCTATTTCTTTAT
>JAQFZG010002450.1:0-16606 GCA_034695465.1 Entomobrya nicoleti
TTAATTTGCATAATAAATATTTTTTATTTTTTTATTATGTAGCGGAATTCCGCTACATTGTAGCATTATTCCGCTACTGATCCTCCACTGGTATTGGTAAGTTTAAGCCGTTCTTTTTCATTTATACTCACACACAACAGAACAACCCTTGTGTACATGCACATATTGCACATGGCTTGTTGAAATACATACACACATACATATGCAATATGAGATCAAACTCAGCTCAGAAAACTATATAAACTATAGTCAGCTCACTTCATTCATGTCATAGTAAAGAAAGTGTCAAATTGTCTTTACTGCACTACTGGTATTAGTAAATTAAGAACAAGACAGCATACATACATACCATGAAACCTTTAAGTTTAACATGTGATGCACGTATCCCAAGAATGCTCCACATTAAAGTCTGCTTTAAGACAAACAAGTTTTTGATCAATATGTATTTCAATTTGTCAAAATAAAATTCAAGCAAACATGTGAAAGTGCCTTATTAAACTTTATTTATCCAGCGCGTTTAAAAAACGCGTTTATTTAACTCCTAAACGCTTTCAACAGCGGCACTCAAACAAGATCAAAATGGTCCCTCGTAAGATAACTCGACATCACCAAAGTTGTGTATTTTGTGACATAGTTCTAATAAAGGAGCCCTTGCAGTCACATATCAGAGCCCACATTGGCGAATTTCCTTTCATTTGTAAAATTTGTGACAGAAGATTTTCTGCCGAACGAAATATTACTTGTCACATACAGTCTCACAAGAAACACCCTTATCATTGTGTTACATGTCAGCGAATGTTCAAATCTCGTATTATATTCAACGAACATTTGGAGGGGCACTTGAGTGCGACACCATTTAAATGTGATTTATGCGGCAAGGCATTTAACCGGAAGTGTACCTTAGTGCTTCATAAAAAATTCCACGCTGGTGATCGACAATTCCAATGTGAAACGTGCAAAAAATGTTTTGTGGAAAAAACACACCTTAGAACACATCAACGAATCCATACTGGAGAAAAGCCATATTCATGTTCAATCTGTGGCAAAGCGTTTTCTGACAGCGCTGCACATGTTCGTCACGTCCGCAGCCATACAGAGGAACGTTCGTTTAGATGTGAACTCTGTCCAAAATCTTATAAGAGTTCGGGAGCGCTTCAAATTCACTTAAGAAAACATCGTGGAGAATATCCGTATAAATGTAGTGTTTGTGGCAAGCCCTTTGCTGATAATTCAGACTGTAGGAGGCACTTAAGCGTCCACACCAACTTTAAAAGTTTTTCGTGCATGTTCTGTGAAAAGTTGTACAAGAACAATGGAGGTTTAATGTCTCATTATCGTCGGCATATTGGTGAGCGCCCATATCCATGCAATTTGTGTGATGATAACTTTATTTGCGGCAAGTCCCTTTCTACCCATATTTTAACTCACACAACGGAGAAAGCATATAAGTGTAACAAATGCGGAATGGCGTTTTCACAGGGTTCTAATCGAAACGTCCATGTTGAAAAATGTCAGTCCAAAAAGTTAACCTCTAATAACTTAATTGTGAAGCGCCATAAGAAAGCTTAAAGAATATAGTTAGAGAGATGCGGGTTATCGTTCCCCCTCCCCGTACATCTAACATGTTAAGCGAGGGCCCTAAACTCGGAGCTACATCCCCATTGTTGAAAGAATTGCTGTAAATAAACTGACGGTTTGTTGGTGTGTAGCAGGGGCCTTGAAGGTTTTCAGCAATGTATCCTTATGGAGAAAAAGTGAATGTACAATGCTCCATAAAAAGCACATGCGTACATTCCATTTTTTCAGTTACTTGTTGTCAAATTCGAGGTGGATGCAAAAATATTCTGTATTTTGTTATTTCAGTTTACTTGTATTACGCATATTGTCTTTGAAATGCAGATTTTATGACCATTTGGCATAATGTTTTATGAAATATTTATAAATTTTGTGTGGACATTGAACATCTAATAATACCCATACTTTTATTTATACAGTTAAAAACAACACACATACATATAACTAACCCTAGTAGACATAATAATGTCTATTTAAGTTTATACAATAAATGATTTATCTATACTGGCATGTTTTACTCGTTCTTTTTCATTTCTACTCAGAACACAACAACCCTGGCGCACGTGCACAGCACATGGACATGGCTTGCCTGAAATACATACATGCAACATAACATGAGATTAGACAAAAAGTCATTTCACTCCATTCATAAGTCATAGTTAAGAAAGAGCCAACTTTTCTTTACTGCATTACTGGTCTTAGTAAAATAAGCACAACATGACAGCATACACAACATGAAACCTTTAAGTTTACTAACATGTGATGCACGTATCCCAAGAATGTTCCACATTAAAGTTTTCTTTAAGACAAACAAACAAGTTTTTTAAACCATAATTCAAGCAAACAAGTGAAATGAAAAGTGCATTATTAGAATTTATTTATCCAAGCACCCACAAACATAGTTGATTTAACTCCTAAACGCTTTCACCACCTTCACCCAACAAGACCAAAATGGCCCCTCGAAAGAGAACTCGACAACACAAAAGTTGCGTATTTTGTGACATAATACTAATAAAGGAGCGCTTGCAGTCACATATCAGAGCCCATATCGGGGAATTTCCTTTCACTTGTAAAATTTGTGACAAACGATTTTCTACAGAACGTTATCTTACTACACACATACAGTCTCACAAAGAAAAACCTTATCTTTGTGCTACGTGTGGGCGATTTTTCAAATATCATAGTGATTTGAGTGAACATTTGGAGGCACATTTAAGTTCAAAACCCTATAAATGTGATTTATGTGGTAAGGCATTTAAACAGAAGGGGAATTTAATAACTCACAAGAAATACCACACCGGAGATCGAAAATTCCAGTGTGAAACGTGCAAGAAATGTTTTGTACTAAAAGGGCACCTTAAAACACATCAGCGAACACATACTGGAGAAAAGCCATATTCATGTTCAATCTGTGGTAAAGCGTTTTCTGACACCGCTGCACATGTTCGTCACGTCCGCAGTCATACAGAGGAACGTTCGTTTAGATGTGAACTCTGTCCAAAATCTTACAAGAGTTCGGGAGCGCTTCAAATTCACTTAAGAAAACATCGTGGAGAGAAGCCATACAAATGTACTGTTTGCCACATGACGTTTGCTGATAAATCTGATTGCAGGAGGCACCTGAAGAGACACATGAACTTGATTAGTTTCTCCTGTTTGTTCTGTGAGAAGTTGTATAGTAGCAGGGAAGGCTTAATGTCACATTATCTTCGGCATATTGGTGAGCGACCATATCCCTGCAATTTGTGTGATGACGTTTTTATTTGCGGCAAGTCACTTTCTTGTCATATTATAACTCACACAACGGAGAAAGCCTATAAGTGTAACAAATGCGGAATGGCGTTTTCACAGGGTTCTAATCGAAACGTTCATGCTGAAAAATGTAAGTCCAAAAAGTTAATGTTAGCAACCTCTAAAAACTTAATTATGAAGCACCATAAGAAAGCGTAAAAATATAGTTGGAGAGATGCGGGGTACCGATCCCCGTACCTCTCACATGCTAAGCGAGGGCACTACCATCTGAGCTACATCCCCATTGTTGAAAGAATTGCTGTAAATAAACTGACGGTTTGTTGGTGTGTGGCTCGGGCCTTAAAGGTTTTCAGCAAGGTATCCTTATCGAGCAAAAGTGAATGTGTAGTGCTCCATAAAAACACATGCGTACATTCCATTTTATCAGTTAGTGATTGTAAAATCCGAGGTGGATGCAAAAATATTCTGTATTTTGTTATATCAGTTTACTTGTATTACGCATATTGTCTTTGAAATGCAGATTTTATGGCCATTTGGCATAATGTTTTATGAAATATTTTATAAATTTTGTGTGAACATTGATCATATAGTAATACCCATACTTTTATTTATACAGTTAAAAACAAAACAGCTTTGAGCTTTTATGTGACAAATTTCGATGTATGAAATACTACTTTAATTTCCATTAGTATGTAATAGTATATAGTTAAAATAATAGGATAATTTCAACTGTACGTACATTACATTAAAACAGTGTCTACATTAAAACGACTTACATTTCATTGTTTGCTGGCGATAAGTTCATATCTCTATTCGTTTCATTTGATTTGTTGATTTACCTCATTTAGGTATTTTCATCATGAATAATGCATCATCATTGTCATTTTTATACTTTATACACATATCATTTAGAAAATATATCACTATTCTTAGTAGAGAGTTGATTGATGTGAAAAAATAGTTCAAAATACAATTTATTCTCCTCAGGGTTTACATTTTTATGTTGTATGTATCACTGTGTCAGAGCTGAAAACAAGTGAAATAGAAAATATAATGATTTTGCTTAGTTTTCTAGTATTCTGTTCATTTTCATTCTGTATTTTGATTTACTTTAAACTTTAAAGTTGGCAAACTTGCAGTGCATACTGATCTCCGGTATTAGTGAAACTGGATTTGCAGGTGCAGATACTATCTTCCAAGGGCTAAAAACTCTATCAAAATGTAATCTGTCATTAACCACTGGACAAGAATCGGAAAAATAAAAATGCACTCATAGACAAGAGTAAGATTTTTGTTTATATGACTGACTGAAGATTTTCTACGCGGCAATGCAATGCAATATGTATTTTGTTACATGACCTTCAATCATACTCAAAATCATCAACAAAAATATTATCAGTTTTGAACAAAATCATAACATGCATGATAATTTCCCTGTACAAAATATTTGTGACTGTCTGTAAACACTTTTACGCAAACTATAGCAAAACAATATGATTTCTGTAGGGTTTTAGACCTTTGTTTTTAGCCACCAATTTATTGGCCTTGAAATAAATTGCATTTTGTGAAGGAAGAAGGAATGTTTGGATACAAAAACCAGAATATAATCCTAACAAGTGTATGCATGCAAAATTTTAGCATGGTAATTCATCATCATCCATATTTTGTAATGACTAATGAGTATTGCTTTATTTATGACATGCACATGACAGTGTACAATGTACATCGTAGTCAACAAAGTTGTATGGAAATTTATTTAACTACACTATCTCTGTATAATAAACTGTCAGCTACTGGATTGCATTTAGAGTGCCAAAATGTGAATAAAAAGTGCAAGTAAACTTTTTTTCCTGCGGAGAATCAACTTACCTGGTTGACATAAGACGATACGAAAACCAGTTTATATGAAAGGCAATGCAACAGTGTTGGTAAATAATGTAATTTTTATTTAAGGCATTTTTATTTACAGTTTAAAATACAAAAATACACATTTGACACATAATGTCATCTTTAATTCCTGATATGGTAATCACAATCACCTTTTAAATATTTTATGGAACAAAATAGTGAGAATGAAATATCCAAAGATATAAGCTGTTAAAATGACAAAACCTGGCCACACGTTAGGATGACTAAATTCCCACCCACGACTAGTTATCGATCTTACAGATTCCGCACTTAAAGTACACGGAAACACCTGAACAATTTTTTGAAGTATCTCAGGCATCCCCTCCACAGGCCATACAAGTCCTGAAAGAATAAAATTTGGGAAAAATGCTGCCATGGCAAGTATAGCAGCTTGAATTTCTTCTGTGCAAATTGATCCCAAGAGGAAACCCATTGACACACCACCATACGCACTCAAAATAAATATTAAAATGACAAGGAAATGATTTCCCAAAATTGTAATTCCAAAAAGGAAAGTAAGAACACAATAGTTGAGCAAAGATTGGGCAACCAATACGAAAAACTCGGATATGGAATATGCCACCATTATTTCCCAAGTTTGTACACCGCTAACAATGGAACGGTCCAAGACACCATTCTTTTTCTCTTTGATGTAACGAATACTGGAAGTGATGATTGGGAAAAAGAATATAAGTCTGCAAAAAATAAAATTAAAAAGTAATTAGCACAATGGCAATTTGTAAAAAAAGGTTATATGTATATGCATTACACTTACGCTGAAACGACACCCGGGGCAAGGAACTCACGAAAATCAGTGTCATCTTTCCCAAAAATTGGTTGATGATACTAGACAAATTAGAGTGATAATTTTAAGTATGAATATAAGCTACATGTGCAAAAATTGCATTTATTTTATATACTTTAATTTTTGATACATACCTTCAAGGGAGAGTCAGCTTGTCTTGAATCAAAGCCACAGTCACTCAAAAAGATTGTAGTGAAGTCTTCATAAGCGTCATACAAAACTTTTTTAATCGCATTGGAAATTTGTTTACCTGTGTAATAAGTAATGAATATGAATCAAGTATGCATACAAAAAATAATACACGTGTTTGACATGCCTGGAAGTTACTTAACGAACTGATTTAACATACTTGTCTCATCTAACCGCACAATAATCTGGGAACTGTTCAAAGTCAAGTCATCAATATTTGACCCCGAGGAAGTCCTCTCGTAAAGCTTATCAGAGAAGTCGTTTGGAAACATTATGTATCCCCAGGTAGATCCATCTTGTGTTGCTGTAATAGCTTCAGTTTCGTTGTCAAATAATTTCTGCAAAAAAATGCAATTATTTTACTGGCCTAATATACCCCAAGCGTATTGTCCCTGTTTGCATGTTAGTCTTACCAATTTTAAGGAATCCTTTGGAATGTTCATGAGAAAATGACAACTCAAATTCTCAACGTTACATTCATCAGGGATCCTTGTAACATTTGGACAAATGGAATAGTAATCTAGCTCATGATTCACCAAACCAATATGCATTCGTATAGGGTCTGGTCCGAGGGAAATGCAGATGACAACAAGCAACACCGCAGAAATCAACACGACAAAAAATAACAGTCTATTGGATAGATACACAAATTATGCAAATTTAATGCTACCATTTTAGGATAACCATAATTAATGATTTCATTGTTTTTCACTTACAATGGATTTCTAAAAAGTATCACAAAGTTCTTTCCGGCCAATGCCCTAATTCGCACAAGTGAATCCTTAAAAGCTGGTTCAGGTTCGTGTACCACAGAAGCCATTTTATATTCCATACTGTCCTTCGACGTGGATGCGTTGTCAGTCTCATCTTGCCCCGCCGCTTCAGCTTCATCAGCCTTTTCTTGCACACGTCTTCTTCTAAACCATTTATTCTTTTTTGTTGGTGCAGCAACATTTGCAAAGTCTTTGGGATCCAACTTTGCTAATGTGTCTTTTCTTGATAGATTTAAAACAATTTTTTCCAAGTTTGTGGAATTATGTTCAGCAAAGAGATCATTCGGTTGTCTTTCTGCCAGAAGACGACCACTGCGCATGAGACCAATCTGTGAAGCAAAAGCAAGTACATTTTTTATGGTGATAATGTAATGGTTGGATTTTCAAGGTTAACAGGAACAGGATGTATGCAGATGTGCATTATGGTGTGATGCAATAAGATGTAGTTTTTTTGCACGTGGAAGTGCAAGATAAGTTATTAAAAAAGGTAGTTATCTTATGATCTAACTTACATTGTCGGCTTGCCTGCATTCTTCAATGTAGTGGGTTGTGATGATCACTGTGGTACGCTTTATGCAAACCAGTTTCTGGAGATGCATCCAGATACTGCAACATTCCAAATTATGTTAATGTGCTTAAATTAGTTGCGAAATTCATATACGTAAGTATGTATGTATCTAAAGTGGGGAAGTGAAAAGTGACCACTTACTTGTGTCGCATAAGTGGGTCCACGCCAACGGTCTATAATATAAAAATCGATATTTTTTGTTAGTTAGAGTTCATTAAACTGTTATGCATCTACTTGAAATAATGTCACACACGTGTAAATTATTTATAGGTACACCGGTACACGTAAGTTGTTGCATGTACTGTACATGACATTTTTTATTACTTACCGGTTCGTCTAAAATTAGTAGCTCGGGATCGTGAATAAGAGCTACTGCAAATGATACTCGTCGTTGTTGACCACCACTAAAAAGTAATTTATAAATGCAACAAATTATCAGCTGATAAAGATTGCTACGAATTGGTTGACTTAAGTCAGTGATGGTGAGCACGAGAAAAACGAATGACAGAGAAGGGTTTACATTTAAAGGATCGAGGTGATAAAGGAACTACGAAATTAATTGAAGGAAGTAGAGCTGTTATTTGCATACGTCGACCAAAAAGATGCAACGGTTTTAGAAACCACGCATAAGATGTTTTGACAAAGTTAAATTGATAAAATACATACCTTAACGTTCCCACGAGTCTGGTCTCCTTAGGTAAATCCAACAACTTGACCAAAAACACTATTCCATTTTTAATCTCTTCTTTGCTTAATCCACTCAGCGTTGCAAAGTAAGTCAGTGTTTCTTCTATGGAGAATTCGACATATAGCGAGATATCCTGAGGCATATACCCAATATTTTTACCCGGTATGCCAATACTCTTGGTTCCACCAGCGGCAGGTTTTCCGAACAAGTAAATTTCTCCACTGTCTAAAAGTCAGTAAATTTGTAACGTTTCAACATGAATCAGAATACGATAGGGAATTTAACTGACATACTTAATACTAGCGTACCTAACATCCTTTGACCGACAATACATGAAAGAAGCGTTGTCTTTCCACAACCGCTACTTCCCAATAAACCGTATCTGCACAAAATTAATTAACACAAATTATAATGATTATCCCACGTAATATAGTCCATTTCAAAATGCATTTTAATCATGCGTTGCGTACATTGAACCACATGGCACTGTCATATTAAGCCCATTTAAAACCGGCGTTCCAGACTTGTACGACTTATGAGCACGTCGAACAATTACCGCATCTCCGGCCGCAGTAGTACTCACACGGCGTTTGTTCAACATTTTTACTCTGTTTTCACTTCCTTCTATTTTTAATTCCCGGAGTTCCATTCCATTGCCATTTTGCGTTCCTCTCATATCAGCACTATGAATTGTATCCTCGTTGACATACGCGCTATTCACTCTCCCACTTTCACTACTATCACTGTCACTGTACCCTATAATATGTCTGGGAAGATCTACACTCATTTCCGGACCAGAAAAAGAAATTCGAGGTCGACCCATTCTTGGGTGACTTGTTCTATAAAAATTAAACGATGATATAAAACAATGGAATTAGAATTTACACCATTTAAAATACAACGTAAAAATTAAAAATTACTTACGACGGAATTTCCTCATCTGCCATTTTTTGTTGCGGTTAAATTCTCCGTATTTATGACCAATGAATAAATAAATTTCTCTGTGGTTAGTCTTTACGTTTATTTTCCCAGGATTTCGTAGAGAAAAAGCCTGGAACAACCTAGCCACCTTATTTTTTCCAGACTGACAGATACTGCCAAGGTTTCTAACAAATCCATGAGTATGAAATTCAACTTGTGCACACAAAAGCTCAAATAATCTCCAGCCAAAATCAAAGAAACTCGTTTTGTTTGTTCCTCGATTATTTTTATTGCCCACGTGGAATGGCCACTGTGATTAAAACTTAAATAGGTATACAGTAAATATAGTGTAACAGAGAATTAGTTTGGAAACTATATTGACACTAACTAAATATCTAAAGGAATAAAAAATGACATGCAGCCGGTCATGAGACATACGAAGAGTGATGTGATGTGATGATGAAGGCTAGATCAATCAAAAATCTTCACAAGTTTCAAGTTAAAACAATGTATGCATGCGGTAATTTCATACATTGTTGGGATACTTGTATATGAAAGTTGTTCATTTAGGTATTAAGTATCGTATACAATTTATATACATTGCATATTACTTTGTATTCCTTGTTTTTGGCAATGCAATGCTTTATAAATTTGCCATACATGTTTACTGTTTAGACTATCATAATCCTTTTTCGTATACCTAATCAAAACTCGTGGCTGTTTTCAAGTCAGTAACCTTATCATAATATCAAACATATCAACAAAAAAGCAAGTTGGGAGAGAGGGAACAATTTCTTATTTGTGATGTTTAGCGAAACTAGCTTTGATATATAATGTTGGTGTTAGCTGACCACATCTGCAATATGTTATCATATAAACGAATAAGCATGTATTAAAATAAAATACTAGTTTTCTCAAGGGAATAAAGTCAGAAAATTATAAAGAAACATATAAAAAAGGTGAATCAAAAGGTGCGTGTTTGAAGCATGTTCTGCTCAGGTGTTCAGCGTGTATTGTGCACAGACAGACAGAACCGACGAGCTACAATTATATATTTTCGCATTGCATCGCGTGTCTAGTTGACGGTGACCTTAACAGTCAATACAATTGAGTAATAATATGGTTAAAATGGTAAATTATGTAAAAAAAATTATATCATCCATTAAATAACTTTAAAATCAAAAATTACAATAAGGATTTTTATGGCATGAATTTTCGAAAAAAAAAGTTTGCGTGTGACATCAAAAACTTGCGAAGAACTGGGTGCGAAGTGAAGGGTTCAATCAGACCACCTTTTTTACCGACAGTTTTTTTTCTAAATTTTGCCTTGAACCTTTTTATTTGTACTTTTTTTTGAGGAAAATAGATAAATGCATAAGCGTGTTAAATGGTGCTGGAGGAAGAGGCACAGCTAAATTTTTGAGTTAATTATTGGCAATTTTGTGATGATATCATTTTGTGATGGCAATTATGATACAGCAGGAGATTCTATATTTTGATTAAAATTTGTGGAATTTTTTATTTTTTAAATATTTTGTGATATAAAATGGTTAATGTGAAATATATAACAATATAGGCCACTAATACAGCAAAACCAGGCCATACATGAGGATGAGTAAATTCCCACCCACGACTGGTAATATTTCTTAAAGCTTGTGCACTCAAAGTGCATGGAAACACCTGAGCAATTTTTTGAAGTATTTGTGGCATCCCTTCCACAGGCCATATAAGTCCTGAAAGAATAAAATTGGGAAAAAATGCTGCCATGGCAACTAAAGCCGCTTGAATTTCTTCTGTGCAAATTGATCCTAAGAGAAATCCCATTGACACTCCGCCGTATGCCCCCAATAGGTAAATGAGAATTACGATGAGATCATTTCCCAAAATTTGGATTCCGAAAAGTTGTGTGAGAACTAGATAGTTGATCAAAGATTGGATTAGGAGAACAAAAAATTCTGATATAGAATATGCCACCATGATTTCCCAGGTTTGTACACCGCTAACAAGGGATCGGTCCATTACACCACTCTTTTTCTCTTTGATGTAGCGAATACTAGTTGTGATGATGGGAAAAAAGAATAAAAGTCTGAAATTTAAAAACCGTTAAATAGATTATACCAATTTTATCGAGAATTAATTTGAAATTAGATTAGAATAGATGGAAATTGCACCCTGGAACACCACCTGGAGCGAGAAACTGGCGAAAATCTGTGTCATAAGTACCATATATTGGTTGATCATACTGCAAAGTTAATAAATTAGTTTTAGGGATATTTGTCAGTAGAATAATTAATTAATACTATAAATAGTACAGTTTACTTACAATCAAAGGCGAGTTTGCCTGTCTCGGATCAAGACCACAATTACTCAAGAAGGTTGTGGTAAATTGCTCATATGCTTCATACAAAACTTTTTTAATTGTGGCGGAAATATGTTTACCTTTTAAAAATGAATCAAGAATAAATTCCTTCATGATGTGTTTTTAATTATAATTTATAATTATTTCTTAATAGTTTAATAGAGTGTCACATACTTGTCTCGTCTAATCGTACAGTAATTTGAGAAGCGTTGATAGTCGATTCATCCACGAATGCCCCAGACACAACCCTTTCAAAAAGTTTTTCGGTGAAGTTCTCTGGGAATATTATGTAGCCCCATGTGAAACCATCTTGTGATGCCTTTAAAGCAGTCGCTTCGTTCTTAAATAATTTCTGCAAATTATAAATATAATTATCTCTTGAAATGCTATAAAAATAGCATGGAATCATCGTGCATTAATTTAAAAATTGGGCTTACCAACTGAAATGAATCTTTTGGAACATTCATTAGGAAATGGCAACTCAAACTGTCTACATTGCATTCACCAGGGATCCTGGACATATTTGAGCATACTGACAAATAATCTAGTTCGTGGTTTACCAAACCAATTGGTAATCTAATAGGCTCCCCTCCAAGTGCAGTGCAGGTGATAATAATCAACACTGCGGCGACCAGAATGACAAAAAAGAGTAACCTATTGGGCGACATCATGTCATTAAAAATAAATAAACCTCAACTTTTAAGACATACTTTTAGTTTAGTTATCTAAAAGTACTTACAAGGGATTTCTCAAAAGTATTACAACATTCTTTCCTGTCAATGCTCTGATGCGTACAAAAGAATCCTTTAAATTAACTAAAGCTATTTTCGGATGTACGGTGACAGTAGTGCTTAAAGTAGAGAAAGTATGGCGAACTGTGTCGTTCTCAATCGCTGATTCATTTTCCGTAATTACTGGAGTATCTCTTTCGGTATTCATAATTAAAACATTGTCACTTCTCGAAATAATCAAAACAATTTTTTCCAAGTTTGTTGTACCATATTCAGTAAAGAGATGATTTGGCTGTCGTTCGATTAGAAGACGACCGTTGCGCATGATACCGATCTATGAATTAAGTATTTTTTTTATAATAAAGCCATTTAATTGCTATTTTAGGTAATTTGTTTTGGGGTAATAGTATCATCATTGAAAAATGTAAACTTGCATTGTCAGCTTGCTTGCATTCCTCAATATAGTGAGTTGTAAGGATCACTGTAGTGCGCTTACTGTTCACCAAATTTTGCAGATGAAGCCAAATTCTGTAAAAATGAAACAATGGCAAGTTAAATATATGTCATTCGTCTGAGCTATGTATAAAAGCGACCCCTACACATATTGTAGGAAGCAGGAAAAACTACAATAGCTGAATCACATAAACATGAGAAAAAAGGGTGGTTTACTTGTGCCGCAATAGTGGATCCAGACCAACTGTCTGTGAATATAAATATGTGTAGTGAAAATTAGCCTTAAAAAACTTTCATGATCTCAGATAAAACAATGTTTGTTTTGCTTACAGGTTCATCTAAAATAAGTAATTTGGGATTATGAAGAAGTGATACTGCGAGAGATAGTCTTCGTTGTTGACCCCCGCTAAAATTTCCCAAATAGTTGTATTTCATATTATAACAGCAAAGATAAGGTTAAGCAATCTACGTAACTTAATACAATCACTGAATGTACATAATATTAAAATGTACGTTGAAATAAGTCAATGTACAGCATTTCCATAATCGACCATTACCATTACGCTTTCAACAAACGAGGGTCCAGTGTAGGCTCGTTTTCATAGTAATTTAACGCAGATAAGAGGAGGTCCAATGGTGAAGTTTTTTTTTTCTTTGGGGGCGAAGAGGTAACAGTCGGTTACCAGTAACCTAAAAACGACATCTCAATCATGAAAATTACCGAATTTCATTGTATGCATATATTTCAGTCAAACAAAAATTTGCACAAACCAGTGAAACGGTACAATTTTCATGTGTAAAATGAAATTCGGTAATTTTCATGATTGAGATGTCGTTTTTAGGTTACTGGTAACCGA
Organism: Entomobrya nicoleti; assembly: GCA_034695465.1. Lineage (NCBI taxonomy): Eukaryota > Metazoa > Arthropoda > Collembola > Entomobryomorpha > Entomobryidae > Entomobrya > Entomobrya nicoleti. The sequence continues at coordinate 13,580 of JAQFZG010002450.1, forward strand.
CTGTTACCTCTTCGCCCCTAAAGAAAAAAAAATCTTCGTCCCTGGACCTCCTCTTATCTGCGTTAAATTACTATGAAAACGAGCCTACACTGGACCCTCGTTGGCTTTCACTATGATATCAATGGAAACGCGTTTGAACGCTAATTTCATATGGAAAATTGATTTTTTAAAGCTTGAATTTACTTTGTTAGCGTAATTGCTTTGTGTGAAGTGAAGAAGTCAAGGCGATAAAGTAACTCATCTCAAAATATTTATAGATCACGCATACCCTCAGTTTGTAATTCTATCTAGTTATCATTTCTCTTGATCAATGGCTGAAGAAAGCATAAATGTCGATTGTGGAAATATTTTCCAGATAGAATGCCCAACAAACTAGAAACTGTGGCTATAATTTATAATGTTACCTTAGCGTACCTACATATGTTCGTTTCCTTGACAAATCTAGCAATTTCACCAAAAATACTGTTTGACTGTCAATTTGTTCTTTGCTCAATCCACTCAATGTTCCAAAGTACCTGAACGTTTCCTCAATTGAGAATTCTAAGTAGAGAGATGTATCCTGGGGCATATAACCAATATTTCTACTCGCTTCAGGTTTCTTGCCAAAGATCAAAATGCCTTCACTTCCAGCATCTAACTTTCTTTGACCTAGAATGCACGAGAGGAGCGTGGTCTTGCCACAACCACTACTTCCCAGTAGACCGTATCTGCACAAAAACAGTTAAATATTCGTTTGAAAATTCTACTTCGTAGATTAAAAAATATATTTTAATCCTTTTCATAATTAATTAATACATACATGGAGCCGCATGGCACTTGCATATTTAGTTTGTTTAAAACCGGGGTTCCAGAATTGTACGACTTCTTTGCACAACGAACAATTACAGCAAATTCTGCTGCGTCAACGTGTGGAAATTTCATACTCATGATTTCCTTTTACTTTGGTGGACGCGTATTGACTTTATTTTCACTTCCCAAAGTTCTTTGTTCTCAACAAATTTCGTTTCCTAGAATACCAACGCTACTCTAGTAGCAATTGCGCAGATATGTTTCCGTATTTGCAAAGAAAACTGGATTACTCATCACTATCACTGTGTCTTCTTTACAACTGAAATTATTTACCTATTTTCGTGTCGCAAAACCACAAACTTGAGTTATTTTTGGGTTTTTACTTTTAAAAAAATAACAAAACGATGCAGATCAACAATGCATTATGAAGATGAGTGTGATAAAAATAACGTTAATGGTTTGTTTTTGCGGTAAGATGTAATCGAAATCCACCCAACATGCTCGACTGTATAAAACGTACAAATTGTTTTGAAAACAGTTTTGTATGAAGTTAATGTTGATAAAAATCGTAAGCTCGTCCATGGAAAATACGTAACAATGTAATAATGCATATATACTGCTTGTTTCTAGATAACTTTGTTACACTTGGGATATACCATTGTTAAAGTTGAAAGAAAACAATGTTCCCCAAATTTCTAACAGATCCTTCATGATAACACCAAAAGCAAATGTATATCTTGTTATCCTGTAGAACAGAAACTGAATAAATAAATAACAAAGTTCGAAGTCGGTGTAACTCGAAATCCCAAGTTTTTTAAAATGAGACCAATAATTAAGAATACTACTCCTACATTCAATGCTGGAAATAGAAAACCTGTAAAATACGCTGTATTTTAATGATACTTGTTTTGAACTTACATAATAGCTATGTATAATTATAAGCCAGTGATGTAATGTCCTGTAAACCACGCATTAAGACGATCATCAGACGACCAGACAGAGAATTTTTCCAGTCTCATATTATGTTTTTTACGCATAAAATTCCATATTTTTAGAATTTTATATCATATTTTAGAGGTCATAAAGATAATACCGTTTATATTATCATTTTAGGTGTTACTTTCATGCTTTATAAATTTTCATTGATATATATATTGTTATGCAGAATATATGATTATATTGCGTAAGCTATGTACAAAAATAATGTAATTTGTTGGAAAAGTAAACACTGGGAATGAAATTTTGAATGAAGTTATGAAAAAGTTGGAAGCATGGTTACGTAAAAGCGTGTGTGGTTTGTTTGTACACATCCAGCTGCACTATTAGTGCTTTGGTTTCTTTACATCTTTGTAACCCATCGAACATTTAATTGGAGCATACAAAACCTAAAATTAACAATGTACTGCGTCGGGAGATGGATAAAAATGAAACTTGTTTTAAAGCCTCAATTTTTATTGTAGAATCAGGAAAAAACACAATTTTTAAGTTTCTGGAAATTTTTATTTTTGTTAAAGTGATTCCAATCCGGTTTCCATAATTACCCGTATTAAAAAAAACTTCCTAACACAATTTTCCTTGTTTGTTAATTGAACGCCGCTGACACATGAACAACTTTCTTAACACGCTTGGCATTGAAAATAATGATCAATTATAAACATAATCTCAATTTGTGTCTTCATTCCTCATGACTGAAACCAAGATGTATCCATCAATCAAAAATATTTTATCAGTAAAATAAAATATCATTAACAGTCCATTTGTCCATTATTCCAAACCTTTACCTACCTTAAATGTATTCTTTGTAAAAGAATCATTACCAGAAGCGCGTGTCTGTCTGCCGTCTACTTATACAATATTTCATAACTATAAATGCACTTTTATCATTGTGCAAAACTGCAAAATATAAACAAAGGACCTAATCAAAGCTGGCATCTCCCAATTTAATTCATTTTTATGAATTCAATGATAGCTTATAAAGCATATTTAAGCTGCATATATTTAGCCAAAATGTATTCAATTTAGAGACTCCCCAAAAAACCGGTTCTCTAGCCAATATGCATTTTAAGCAATGATACACACGCACACCTCAAGTATTACAATTTTTCATTTTTAAAATACAAAAAAATGAGCAAAGGTGATCGTACATTGCATATGGTTGAGATAAAGGATGCACGAAAATGAAGGAGACATTTTTCAAAGTTTATTTACTAATAACCAGAAATAGTATTTAACTAACCA
>JAQFZG010002451.1:0-16603 GCA_034695465.1 Entomobrya nicoleti
AATTTAGTTTAATTTAACCAACTTGTTGGCGGCATTTAACTGGATGATAAGCATACATAATTAAAAATATTCATTCCACTCTTTTTTTTAATGATTTTTGCAGCGGCACATAAAAAAATGCAATTTTAAGCGTGCATTCTTGCTCTGTACTCTATACACCTGCTTGCATTGCATTTTTGTAAAGAGCTGCAAGTTGCAATGCAATGGCAAACATACGAAAAAAGATTTCAGCATCATAAAAATGGCAAAGTACAGTCTTTTCCTTCACCTTTAACTCAACAGTTGGCTTCAAAAAAGCAATGGATATTTTTTACTACTTTTTTTTACCCCTTTCTTGTCATCCTATTTTCAGTGCACTATTGGCTGCGTCTCTAACAGTTATATTTATACTTATTTCTTATGCACTTTCATATATTATAAATGCTGCATATTATCATGCATGTCAATAATATGAGGCACAGAACAACGACTTATATATGAAAAGTCATCCTCATCATAATCTTATCGCAACGCAACCTAAGCAACATAGTTCATAAAGCAGCGTAAGACATAATGTAAGTATGTGGATTCATTACTTTTACTATAGTTAGTACTGTAGTCATTGTCCTTCTCCTCCGGCTTTCATTATAACAAGTAGTTTATACAATTATGTCACAGAACAAACGTAGAGATATACTCATGACATGACATGACATGACTACATATAGTCAATACTGCTAAATTAAAACGAGAGTGTACAACAATGTACAACTCATTTGTGCACATAATAGTATAGCAAATAAAATATGCAGTGATAGATATCCATCTCACTTCACTTCCCTATTTAACAGCATATTTTACAAAAAAAAACCTTACCTAAATACTACAGTACGGACCAGCCGAGAAATAACGTAGCGGTACAACCTTCAATATGACCAAGCTACCTTTCTAACTGCAAAAATGTTGTGCATTAAACTGTTCCAGATTTGACATGTGAAGAGATGCTAAATACATAATGCATTTTTTCTGGGCTACATTCTCATGGTATAAATACTTTGATCATTAAAATGATACATAATATAAGTGCGAATATACTCAATATGTACAAGACAGACAGGGAAGCTAACCCCTTCCATACTTCTTTAATTAAAAAAAGACGCCAAAAGCCAAGCCAAAGTTGAAAGTCGGAACCGGAGCCGGAGCGAGCAAAAAGGGAATACACAAATTGGGGAAAGTAAATAGATGCATATAAAATGAGTCAATAGTGCGTTCATTTAACCCTTTTCGAAGCCCTCATTTGAAACATAATTGATTATAGGATTTTTTTTTACTGCTTAATGGCATATTCTTAACTTAACAAGAACATTCATCACTACATCAGTCAGTGAAACAAAATTGAACTATTGTATCTGATTTGTGTGGATTATTTTAGAAAGTGAGATAGAGCATCAAATCAGTGAAAAAAAGTGATTGTGAACTCAAACTGAATTAAATTTGAATTTCAAAAGAATAATTCAAATTGGTAAGTTTTTTTATAAGACGACGATTTGAACATTACTCAACTGAAATTTCTATTTATTTGAGAATACAGTAAAACAAATAGGTTATTGGTCCTTACAGATCTCCAACTCCAACACAACCATGGAGACGGAGTCGGTAGATGTACCCGAGGTGATCTACGTGGAGGATACTTCCGTTGTTTCAACTTTAACAAGTGGAAATGCAAATTCATCCGATGAAGGGACAAGGGAAATCAAAAGATTAACTTTAGAACTGACTGCGGCCAGGGCAATGATTGCGCAGCAGAATGCAAGGGAAGCTAGACAGGTAGTTGAAGCAGGAAGATCAAATTCATCCGAGATTGAAGTACTCATCAAGGTAGTGGAACAAGAAAGAAGCCAGAGATTGGAGAAGGAGGAGGAATTAGGCAAATTGAAAAAGTTGGTAAAAAGCCTGGCGGAGCAATTTTTTGTGGTGACGGACAAGAAAGTCATATTGGAAGAAGTGAAAGAAGGGAATGATGAAAAAGAGCAGAGAAATCATTTAGTTAAAAAGGATGCGGTTGTGGAGATAATGAAAAGTGTGAAAAATGGATTTGAACGAGGGAAGGAAAGCCAAGGAATGACCTTGGAAACAAAGGTCCATATTTTGGGCCAAGAAATGCAAACTTTGAAGAAAATGTTCAACTTGCATTTGAAGCAATCTACAGCTCCACCTGAAAAAACGACTGGAATAGCAATACCAACAACAAATGAAGAAGGGGGTGTGGTTCCTCCCACGCAGCCAATTAACGATGGGGGTGCTGTGGAACAAGTGGAAATGCCTGAAAGCTCGGGAAAGTAAGTTTATATATTTAAAAAATTATATTTTATAAACTTGATATCGAATTTGCAAAAAAAAATTGCATCCGGTTCCTTTTTTTAGCAGTGGTTCAGGTGCCCCAGTGGTCATCATTGATGGGAATGGTGACGTCTCTCGTGAATCATCATCGCTTTCACCACGACCTGCTGATCCCATTTTCGATGATGATGACAAAGACGATGATGAAAATGATGCCGCGGATGCCGAACTCATCGAAAATGAAGAGACGGGCGAGAAATCTCCTCGACCAGCCAAAAGAGTGAGAATGACAAACGTTAAGCATCGACCTATTCCCAAAGAGGTGAAAAAGGGTATTTTTAAGTGCAAATGTAAAAAGATATACCAGTCCGACGTGCATTTAAAAAAGCATATTGGCTACCACAAGAAAGAGCGCACAATTCCTTGTCCCATTTGTGGAAAAAAGTTCTCTTCCCCCTGTTATCTAAAACCTCATTTGAAAAATGGGCACAAATTTGGGACAGAACGCACACGGGGGTAAGTTTTTCCATATTTTCATAAAAATATATTAAATATCAATTTAAACTACAAATAATATTTGTGCATACAAAATCACTTCATGGAATGTTTTTATTAATACATTTTTCTAAACAAAATTGGAAAAGATGCTGGGCTAAAAACGATTAGTTAATTAATTACTTTTTTTTAATAATACTTATTTTTAAAGAAAATGGGCCAAGGCCAAGGGTCGACAAGTGGCACAAGCAGCACATAAAATTACGATGGAACCTCCCAAGGGGTAAGTTTTCCCATATTTTCTAAAAAATAAATTGTAATTTAAATTACAAAATGATTTTTATGTAAATGTATACAAAATTACTTGATATATTTTCATGAATTCTTTTGTTTTAAAGTAAGAGGACGAAGGGAAGACAAGTGGGAGGATCAACAATCCGCAAACAGAATAATGACAAGAAAAAATCTGTACATTCCCAAGTTTCATCTAGCTCGTCGGACATATACACTTGCGAGTGTGGGAAAACGTTTGCAAGTCTGCCTGATCTTAAGAAGCACATTCCTAAGAAGAATAGGAATAAGAAGAATAAATTAGCTGCTTGATCTGCATGCAAATCAAAGCAAGGTTAACATCAACATCGTCACTGCTATTTTTATTGCCGTTAAAATATTTTGTTGTTGGATATATTGCCATTGTTCGAAAAGGACATATTATTTATAATCACTTCATTTATAGTTATTATAGAATTGAATTATTAACTTATATTATACACTTATCTTAAAAGTTAAAGATCTTCAAGGTCGAACTTAATTAGTATGGGATATGGGAACTAACATAGAGTTTACATTTAAATGCAAATAACTGTATCTTGAACAACCATTTAAGTATATATGTGCCCATTCAATGCATTGTAATATTCTCCACACAAAAAAATACTATAAATTTCATTTAAAAAGGTAATTAATCATAATTAAATGTAAAATATTTTTGGTAAACCTGGAGAAAGTGATGATGATGATGAGTGATAAAGTGATTAGTGAAAGTGAAATATTTTATAATTTGAATTTTAAAAATTGGCGTCAATTGGCATGAGTCGTCATTTTATGAATTATTATTTATAGAATTTTAAATCTTTTTAAAATTGATCATTGTTAGTTTTTAACATTTCAACGTTGGATTATTGATCCAGTTTGTCTTCTTGGTTCAATTTCTTCAATATATATTATGTAACATGTAAAAAGGGACAATAATAAACTTAATTTTCACTAGTCTTTGTTTGTTCTGCTGAGAAGTGATTTTTTTTATATCCAAGTTAGATTCTGCTCTGGCATGACAGTAGTGACCATGGGGCATTGTGAGACCTTCAAAGTTTTGTTGGATGTAAATAGCCAAATTTGTTCTTCGAAGACTATTTTCATGTGTCATTTTTACAAAAATGCTCTTATTTTGTAGGGATACTCATAGGTTTGTTTGTAAATGTTGTTGACGTGATTAACTTTTCCACAGAATTCATTCCATACTTTTTTTAAATGATTTTTGCAGCTGCACATAAAAAAATGTGATTTTATTTTAAGCATGCTCTGTACACTGTTCCTGCTTGCATAGCATTTTTGTAAGAGTTGCAGTTGCAATAGCCAACAAGAAAAAGGCTTCTGCACAGCACAGCACCATAGAAATGGCTTGGCAAAGCATGACCTTTTCACCTCAACTCAACAGTTGGCTTGATTTGGTTGGTCCAAAAAACAAGTGGATATTTTTTGCTACTTTTTTAACCCTTTCCTTGTCAACCTTTTTTCCAGTGCAGTATTGCCGGCTTCTCTAATAAGTATATTTATACCTATTTCTTGTGCACTTACATATATTACACGTTGTGTATAATATTATCATTTATCATGCATGCCAATAATATGAGGCACAGAACAACGACTTATACAACAAAAAATCATCGTCATCATAATCTTATCGCATTCTTAACGTAGCAACACAGTGCATAAAGAAGCATACTAATTTATATGTGTAGTCAACGTTCCACACTTTTATTGGTTAGTACTGTAGTCATTGTCCTTCTCCTCCCGCTTTCATTTTAACAAGTAGTGTATATAATTATGTCACAGAGCAAACGTAACGATTATATTTATTAACATGACATGACTATTGACTATAATGGTCATAGTGCAAATATCTCCAAATACTACGTACCAGACGAAAATTAGCGTAACGGTATAACATTACTATACGACTAGCTACCTTACTGCAAAAATGGGGTCCCAGTAAATGTGTTCTAATTAAAATCTTCTAAATGCGAATTATTCTAAATACATAAGTTCTAAAAAGATGAGTCTAACGAAAACGTGACAAATATTCTAAATATAAAAGTTCTAAAAATATTTTTTATAATTTTTTAACAAATGCATTTTCTTTATTTTTAAAAGTCAAACCTATATTTACAAAGAAGTAATAATTAAGCATCTGATAACTAATCATGATTTATATTTTTTCAATCTCTAAATTGCAACATTTTCAGAATATTTCGCATTTAGACTATTTCGTTTATTTTTTAGATTTTTTTTAATACTTCTCGTTTATTTATTTTTTGTTTTAGAACAACTCAATTAGAATTATTTTCGTTAGACTAGTTCGATTTAGAACACCTTTATGTCACCCGAAAAATGTAGGGAATTAAATTGTTCAAGGTTTGACATGTGAAGAGATGCTAAATGCATAAAGCATTTTTTCTGGACTAGGTGCTCATATTATACTTTGATGATTAGATACGTAATATTACGTGTGTTAATATACTCAACATACACAAGACAAGACACAGCTCAGCTAACCCTTTTCCATATTTCTTCAACTAAAAAAAGACATGCCAAGCCAAAAAGTGAGAGCCGAAGCGAAGCCGGTGTGTGGAAAAACGAACACAAAATTTGGGAAAAGTAAAAGTGCGTTCATTTAACCCTTTTTTAGAAAGATTCAGTTTTGAATAATTAATTGTGACAGAAATAATCACAAAAAGAAAAAGGATTTTTTATAGTACCCTTAATATTTGAGGTAGATAAGGACAAGTGCACTTCTAGCAAAAGGCTTTGAAGGGTGAAGTTAAAAAAAACTTAACAAGCATATCAGTACATCAGTCAGAGTGAGACAAAATTGAACTGGTGTATCTGATTTGTATGGATTATTTTAGAAATTGAGCACAAATGAAAAACAATTAGTGACATAAAAAACATAAAAACAGGTGATTGTGAAGCCAGACTGAATTTAATTTCTAAAGAATAATTCAAATTAACACAAAATATAGACTTGGTAAAAAGTTTATATTTAATAGTTTTTTTTTCTAAACTGATATTTCATATTTATTTGAGAATACAGTGAAAAATTTGGGAATTGGCTATCGGTCCTTTTACAGAGATCCAACACAACCATGAAGACTGTTTCGGTAGAAGTGGCCGAGGCCCTACACGAGGAGGAAATAAGTAACGAAGAGGAGCCCATGTCAGAGACGACTTTAAATGGAGGGAATGGGAATGGGCTTGAAGTGTTGGCGTCCCAAACTATTTCCCCAAGTTATTTGACACCATCAACTTCTGCTCCTTCCACTTCAAACAGTGAAAATACAATTGAATTAATTGAATGGGAGTGTGGACAACTCAGGGATATAGTGGACATGCAAACTAACGCCTTGAATGGTTTGAGAGAAAGACTTGTTGTAAGAAATGAATACTTAAAACACTTATTAGAAGACGACGAAGAAGAGCAGCCGTCCCAAAATTCTTCGCCAAGTGATTTGACACCATCAACTTCCGGTCCTTCAACTTCAACTACAAATTCTTCAGAAGAGACGACAAGGTTGTCTACGGAAATCGAAATATTAACGTTGCAACTCAAGGCAGCCAGGAGAACGATTGCGCATGAAAGAAGCCAGAGGTTGAAGAAGCAGAAGGCATTGGGTAAATTGAAAAAGTCGTGGAAAAGACTGGCGGAGCAATTTTTTGTGGTGATGGACAAGAAAGTCATATTGAAAGAAGTTGAACAAGAAAAAGGCAAACAAAAATGTTCATCCTACAGATTGAGTGATAGGTTTGACGAAATGATGAAAAATCGATTTGATGAGCTGTATAAAAATAAACACGAAATTGATCACGTGCCCTTGAAAAACAAGGTCGTTAATATGGAACAAAAATTTGATGATTTAGAGCAAATTGTTAAATTGCATATTTTGAACAAATCTACGGCTGCTTCAGCTTCTGCAAAGTGAGCTTATTACATATATTCTACATATTTTTATTCTAAAATAAATTCTTTAAACTTAATGTGAAAATTGACAAAAAAATCTTACATCCGATTCCTTTGTTTAAGCAGGGGTTCAGTTTTTCCAGTGGACATGGATGTTTGGAATGATGACGTCTCTCGTGGTTCATCATCGCTTTCATCACTGCCTACTGACACCAGCGATTCAATCATTTTGGATGATGATGACGATGATGACAGTGTTGAGGATGATGATGATGATGACAGTGTTGAGGATGATGATGATGACAGTGTTGAGGATGGTGATGATGACAGTGTTGACGATGATGATGATGATGACAGTGTTGACGATGAGGACAATGATGACGGTGTTGACGATGACGACGATGATGACGGAAGGTCAGTCATGTCACAATCGGAACCTACTGACGAAGCACAACTCTTCGAAAATGAAGAGACGGACGAAGAATCTCCCATACCAGTCAAAAGGGCGAGAATGACACACGTCAAGCATCGACCTCACCCGAAAGAACTCCAAAATAAATACAAGTTCAAGCGGAATTTACAAGGTCACCTTGGCTACAACAAGAAAGAGCGCACAATTCCTTGTCATATTTGTGGAAAAAAGTTCTCTTACCACTGTTTTCTCAACCCGCATTTGAAAAAAATCCATAGAATTGGGGTAGCATTCCAACGGGGGTAAGTTTTTCCATATTTTTTTACAAAATAAAAATCAAGTCAATTTACAACTAATGTTTTTTGTATGCAAAATCATTTGATAGATTTTCATTAATACTTTTTTTAAAAGGAAAATGGCGAAATGAAGACAATTTGCAGGATCAAGAGACGGCAAACAGAAGAAAAATTCTGAACATGTCCAAGTTTCATCTGGCTTGTGCGGCAAATGTTTGCATGTGTGGGAAGTTGCATTTGTAATTAGTATAGAATTGGTATCTTCACTTATAATTAATACTTATCTTAGATCTTAAAGGTCGAAGTTCAAGTTAATTAGGATGGGATATGGGAACTAAAATAGAGTTTAAATTTAAATGGAAATAACTGCATCTTCAACTATGCATATTCATAGCATTGTAATATTCTATGCAATAAAAATTACCATCAATCTAATTTAGAAAGGTAATTAATTCTAACGCAACGTAAAATATTTTGATAAAACTGGAGAGAAAGTTATGTGATGATGAGCTGAGGGAAAGTGAAAGCTAAAGTTTACAATATGCATACACACTAGTTAATGATTTAGTAATATTTATAATTTGTAGTTTGAGTAGGATTTAAAAAAAGTAAGTTATGAATTGGTTGTATGAGTTACAAATCATGAGTAGTTATAGATTTTAAAGTTAATTAGTATAGTATATGGGAACTAAAATTAAGCTTAAGTTGAAATGCAGATAACTACATCTCTAACTACTATATATGCATATACAAAGCATTGTAATATTCCACACTAAAAATACCAAGAATTTCATTTGAAATAGATAAGTGAAAGTGAAATAGTTTAAAATTTGTACTCAAAGTTGGGTTTTTAAAATTTGTTAGTTGTCATTTGGTATGATTCAATCATTATAATTATTAAATAACTTTACAACTTTTTTTAACATTCAACATTTAGAGATATTCATAGTTTCATAATCCCTTTTTGTCAATTGGGATCATAGTATATAAAAATCATATATATTGAATATTAAAATAGATTTTAAAGTAAATTAGTATAGGATATGGGAACTAAAATTGAGTTTAAGTTTAAATGCAGTTAACTATATATATATACTAATACATATGCACATGCAACGCATTGTAATATTGCACAATAAAAAATTACTAGGAATTTCATTTATAAAGGTAATTAATCATAATTAAATGTAAATTATATTTGATAAACTTGGGGAAAGTGATGATGAGCGATAAGTGACAATGAAACATTTTATAATTTGTACTCAAAGTTGGGGTTTAAAATTTTATTAGTTGTCAATTAGTATGATTCAATCATTATGAATCATTATTTATATAATTTTACATTTTTTTTTAACATTTAGAGACATTCATAGCTTATAAACAGCAATAGTAAATTGAAATGTATTTTTAAAGTCATCAATTTCAAAAGAATGGAAAAATTTACTTTTTTATATTAGAGCGATGGATGATCAGTAAAGCTGATCGTGGGATTTAAATTAAATAGATCGTGGGATTTATGTAAACTAAATTTGCTGTAGTTTTAGTTTTATTAACCTTTTTATGATTTTGTCATGATGTTTGGTTTACAATAAAGAGAATACATACATACATACCTAAAAGTTTCTTTCAATTTCTCTTTTGGGCTAATTTTTTAAAACTGATGCAAAGCAATGTTTGAATGCTCACTTTTCACATTTCTCTTTTGGACCAACAAAGTCACTTGCGTAGCCTTCCATTGTAATCATAGTGCATAGTTTAAAATTTACATAATAATGACCGTACCAAAAAATACCATTGAACCAACAACACCATCATCATCGGTTCTCTCTGAAATGTTCGAAAGGATTGCATAGCGGATATGGAAGGGGCATTATGAGACCTTCAAAATTTAGTTGAATGTAACCAACTTGTTCTTCGAAACCACTTTTCTTATGTCATTTTTACAAAGATGCTCTTGTGTAGGGATACTCGTAGGTATGTAAATATTCTTGACAAGGCAAGCTTCTCTTTACCACAAAACTCATTACATTCGTTTTTGTGATTTTTGTAGCTGTATATAAAAAAATGTAATTTTAGGCATGTACTCTTGCTCTGTACTTTGTTCCTGCTTACATTGCATTTTTGTTAGAGTTGCAATAGCAAACAAGAAAAAGGCTTCATCACAGCACAGCACAGCACACCACTATAAAAATGGCTTGGCAAAGAAGAACCTTTTCACCTCAACTCAACAGTTGGTTTAATTTGGTTGGTTTGGTTGGTTCAAAAAACAAGTGGATATTTTTTGCCTCTTTTTTACCCCTTTCCTTGTCAACCTTTCTCCAGTGCAGTATTGCCTGCTTCTCTAACAAGTATATTTATACCTATTTCTTGTGCACTTACATATATATTATACGATGTTTATATTACCATGCATGCCAATAATAAATATGAGGCACAGGACAAGAATTTATAAAAAAAATCAGCTTCATCAACACCATCACAACCTTATCGCAACCTTAGCAACACAGTTCATATTCATAAAGCAGCATAATAAGTAATTACATATATCATATATGTGTATTCAACGTTCACCACTTTTACTATAGTTAGTACTGTAGTCATTGTCCTTCTCCTCCTGCTTTCATTATAACAAGTAGTGTATATAATTATGTCACAGAAGAAACGTAGAGATGATATTTATGACATGGCATGACTATTGACTATAATGACCATAGTGCAAAAATCTCCAAATACTATGTTCCAGCCGAGAAATAGCGTAGCGGTATAACCTTACATACGACTGCAAACATGTTGTGCATATAATTGTTCAAGATTTGACATGTGAAGAGATGCTAAATGCATATTTTTTCTGGACTGCATGCTAATGTTATACTTTGGTGATTAAGATACATAATAATATGTGTGTGAATATACTCAATATATACAAGACGAGACACACGGGGAAGCTCACCCTTTTCCATATTTCTTCGACTAAAAAAGATGCCAAGCCAAAAAGTGAGAGCCGAAGCCGATGAGATAAATAAGGAACACAAAATTTGGGGAAAGTAAAAGTGTGTTCATTTAACCCTTTTTTTAGAAAGATTCAGTTTTGAATTCTAATTAATTGTGACAGAAATAATCACAGAAAGAAAAAGGATTTTTATAGTGCCCTTAACATTTGAGGTAGATAAGGACAAGTGCACTTTTAGCAAAAAGGTTTTGAAGGGTGAAGTTCAAAAACAAAACTTAACAATCATCAGTATATCAGTGAGTGAGACAAAATTGAACTATTATATCTGATTTGTATGGATTATTTTAGAAAGTGATCACGAATGAAAAACGATTAGTGACATAAAAAAAGTTGATTGTGAAATCCACTGAATTTAATTTAAAATTTAATTCGCCAAAATTGAAAATTAACACAAAATATGGACTCGGTAAAAACTTAATAGTGATTTATTTTCCTAAATTGATATTTCTATTTATTTGAGAATACAGTGAAAAATTTGAGAATTGGTTATTGGTCCTTTTTACAGAAATCCAACACAACCATGGAGACTGTTTCGGTTGAAGTGGCCGAGGCCCTACACGAGGATGAGATGGGTAACCAAGAGGCGCCCATGTCAGAGATGACTTTAAATGGAGGGAATGAGAATAGTGTTGAAGTGTTGGCGTCCCAAACTATTTCACCAAGTTATTTGACACCATCAACTTCTGCTCCTTCCACTTCAAACAGTGGAAATGCCAATTGCTCAGAAGAAGTGACAAGGTTGTCTGGGGAAATTGAGCTGTTAACTGCACAACTTAAAACGGCCCTGGAAACGATTGTGCAGAAGGAAGCAAAGGAAGCAGCAGATGTATGCGAGTTTGAAAAACTCAAGAAGAAAGTGGAAAAGGAAGAGAGGAAGAGATTGAGGAGGAAGGAGAACTTTGATAAGTTGGTGAAAGGTATGAAGGAAAACGTTTTTATAAAAACGGAAAGGATCTACCAACACTTATTGGAAGACAGCGAAGACGAAGAAGAGCAGCCGTCCCAAAATACTTCTCTAATTGATTTGACACCATCAACTTCCGGTCCTTCAACCAGTGCAAGTACAAATTCTTCAGAAGAGACGGCAATGTTGTCTACGAAAATCAAAATATTACCTTTGCCACTCAATGCGGCCTGGAAAACGACTGCGCAGGAAACCAGCCGGAGATTGGAGAATGAGGAGGACTTAGGCAAATTGAAACAGTTGGTAAGAAGCCTGGCGGAGCATTTTTTTGTGGTGTTTGACAAGGAAGTCATATTGAAAGAATTTGAAGAAGAAAAAGGCAAAATAAACTGTTCATCTAACAGATTGAGTGATAGGTTTGACAAGATGATGAAAAATCGATTTGACGAGTGGTATCAAAATAAACGGGAAACTGATCACGTGCCCTTGAAAAACAAGGTCGATAATATGGAACAAGATGTTCAGATTTTAAAGGAAATTGCTAACTTGCAAAGTAGGGTGCGATCTTTGGCTGCTCAACAAGAAAAAACTAGTGCAATAGAATTACCAACAACAAATGAAGAATGGGGTGGGGTTCCTTCCAGACAGCCAATTAATGATAGGGATGCTCTGGAAGATGTGGTTATGCCTCAGAAATATGCAAAGTAAACGGACTACAGATATTCTATGTATTTTTATTCTAAAATTAATTCTTTAAACTTAATGTGGAAATTGGCAAAAAAATATTGAATCCGGTTCCTTTTTTTAGCAGTGGTTCAGTTTTTCCAGTGAACATGGATGGTTGGAATGGTGACCTCTCTCGTTGGGGTGATGATGACGATGATGACAGTGATGAGGATGATGAAGACGATGACGATCATGAGGATGATAACGATGATGACGATGATAACGATGATGAGGGTGATGAGGATGATAATGATGACGGAATATCTGTTATGCCACAATCGGAACCTACTCCAAAAGCGCAATTTATCGAAAACGAAGAGACGGACGAAGAATCTCCCATACCAGTCAAAAGGGCGAGAATGACTCACATCAAGTATCCACCTCACCCGAAAGAACTCCAAACGAAATACAAGTTCAAGCGGAATTTACAAAGTCATGTTGGCTACTACAAGAAAGAGCGCACAATTCCTTGTCACATTTGTGGAAAAAAGTTCTTTTACCACTGTTTTCTCAACCCCCATTTGAAAAAAGTGCATAAAATTGGGGTAGCATTCCAACGGGGGTAAGTTTTTCCATATTTTGTACAAAATAAAGTCAAATTACAACTAATGTTTTGTTGTATGTGAAATTACTTGATACATTTTGATTAATACTTTTTTTAAAGGAAAATGACGAAGAGAAGACAAGTGGAAGGATCAAGAGACGGCAAACGGAAGAAGAATTCCGAACATTTCCAAGTTTCCTCCTGCTCATCAGACAAGTACACTTGCCACTGTGAGAAAGAATATACAAGAATGTCTGATCTTAAGGACCACATCGCTGAGATGAATTAAAAAGCTGACTTATCTGCATACACATCAAAGCAGCTTTAACATCAACATAGTCACTGCTTTTTTTATTGACGTCTTAAAATACTTTTTGGGCATACTTATTGCAATTGTCTGGAAAGGCATATTGTTAAGAATCACTTACCTAATTTGTAATTAGTATAGAATTGGGATCTTCACTTATATTAATATACTTATCTTAGATCTTCAAGGGCGAAGTACAAGTTAGTTAGGATGGGATATATGGGAATTAAAATAGAGTTTAAATTTAAATACAGATAACTGCATCTTCAACAATGCATATTCAAAACATTGTAATATTCCATGCAATAAAAATTACTATCAATTTGATTTAGAAAGGTAATTAATCATAACATTTTGATTAAACTGGAGAGAAAGGGATGTGATGATGATGAGTTAAGGGAAAGTGAAAGCTAAGGTTTACAATATCCATACATACTAGTTTATTAATGATTTAGTAATATTTTATAATTTGTGGTTTGAGTGGGATTTAAAAAAAATGTACGTTATGAATTGGTGGTATGAGTTAGAAATCATGAGTAGTTTAAGATAAAGCTAAGTTAATTAGTATATAATATTGGAACTAAAATAAAGTTTATATGCAGATAGCTGCATCTCTAACTACTATATATGCATATACAAAGCATTGTAATATTCCACACTAAAAATTACCAAGAATTTCATTTGAAATAGATAACTAATCATAACTAAATGTAAAATATATTTGATAAGCTTGGAGAAAGTGATGATGAGCGATAAGTGAAAGTGAAATATTTTATAAAATTTGCAATCAAGGTTGGATTTTTAAAATTTGTTAGTTGTCAGTTGGTATGATTCAATCATTATGAATTATTATATTATTTTACAACTTTTTAACATTTAGAGATACTCATAGTTTCATAATCCCTTTTTGTCAATTGGGATCATAGTATATAAAAATAATATATATTGAATATTAAAAATATTATGTAGTCAATAAACCCTATTTTATTGTTATTATCACACCTAATATTTTCAACAATGCAAAATATGAGACAAAGGATATCGTTCTCGTGACAAAACCATAAAAACTATTCTCATAATATATTTTCATCATTTCACCAACAAAGCTGCATTTTACATAATATGTGAACTTTTGCTTTTTTGTTCAAATTTTCTGGTGCCTAGTTTTGTTGGTCTTCTGCCTTCCTTCATCACATAATTTTATGGCGCAGAATAGAGACGTAGATGAAAAAAACCATTGTACTTCTAATAGCTTTAGGGCATATGAGCTTATTGGTGTTTGTTGGCATAGCATGAGTAGAACCCTTCCTGTCAAGCTACTATGTGAATACCCTTTCTGTGGAGGTTAGAAGCGTTCTGTCGTCACTCGATTGAGGATTCAGGTTTTCTTATGGCTTCATTGCTTTATATGAATGTATAAAGGGAAAATAAAATAGATTTCATTATTCTTGGTTCGTTCTACCGAGAGTTGTTTTTATATCCAAGTTAGATTCTGGCATGATAGTAGTGAGTAGTGACGTTGGGGCAATGTGAGACATTTAAAATTTAGGTGGATGTAGCCAACTTGTTCTTCAAAAACGCTTTTCATGTGTCATTATTACAAAGACGCTCTTGTGTAGAAATACTCGTATTTGTGGTATGTAAATGTTGACGTGATAAGCGTTTCCAGGGAATTACCACTTTAAAACTACGATTATATTTATTAAAGTGGATGAACTGGGTAAACATAAATAAATAGAAAATATTCAATCCTTTCCTTTTTTATGATTTTTGCAGCTGTACATAAAAAAAATGAAATTTTAAGCGTGCATTCTTGCTCTGTACACTATACTTGCTTACATTGCATTTTTGTAATTATCCAACAAGAACAAGGGTTCATCACAGCACCATAAAAATGGCTTCACAAAGCAAAACCTTTTCTTCATCTCAACAAGTTGGCGTCAAAAAAGCTATGGATATTTTTTACTACTTAAGTTTACCCCTTTCTTTGTCATTCTTTTTTAAGTACAGTATTGCCTGCTTCTGTAACAAGTGTATTTATACTTATTTCTTGTCCACTTTCATATATATTATACCTTGTTTATATTACCATGCATGCCAATACCATGAGACAACGAACAACGACTTATACAACAAAAAATCATCGTCATCACAATCTTATCGCATTCTTAGCAACACAGTTCATAAAGAATCATAATATTATATGTGTAGTCAACGTTCCACACTTTTACTAGTTAGTACTGTAGCCATTGTCCTTCTCCTCTTGCTTTCATTATAACAAGTAGTGTATATAATTGGGTATGTCACAGAACAAACGTAGAGAGGATACTTATGACTCATGACATGACTATAATGGCCATCCTCCATCACTGCGAAATTAACTTGTGTACAGAAATGCAGCAAATCTGACGAGAAATAGCGTTCCGGTATAACCTTCATTGCAAACAAGCTACCTTTCTAACTGCAAAAATGTTGTGCATATAATTGCTCAAGATTAACGAAGACGAGATGCTTAAAAACTAAGCATTTTTTCTGGACTACATGCTCATGTTATACTTTGATGGTTATAATTAGATAATAAGTGTGAATACACTCAATACATATAAGACACACAAGTCACAAAGCTAAAGTAACCCATTCCATGCTTATTTTACCAAAAAAAAGACGCCAAAAGCCAAGCCAAAGTTAAATGAAGGTGAGAGCCGGACAAAGGGAATACAAAATTTGGGGAAAGTAATATATGCATATGTTTAACATACGTCAATAAGTGCGTTCATTCAACCCTTTTTGAAAGACTCATTTTGAAATCTAATTGATTATAGGATTTTTTTAAACTTCTTAATGCTTAATCAAATCATACCTTAAAAAGTATCAGTATATCGGTCAGTGGAAACACAATAGACTATTGTATCTGATTTGTATGGATTATTTTAGAAAGTGAGCATGAATGAAAACAGTCAATGACATAAAAATAGGTGATTGGGAAATCAAACTGAATTAAATTGAATTTCAAAAGAATAATTCAAGTTGCTAAGGGTTTTGATAGGACGACTGATTTGAACATTACGCACAACCAAAAATTAAGAGAGAAAAATGAAATTGGTAAGAAAACTAATATATATTTTTTCGAAACTGTTATTTCTATTTTACTTGAGAAAAAGAGTGAAAAAAATTGGAAATCGGCTATTGATTCTTTTACAGAGATCCAATAAAACGATTAAGAATCGCTCAGAAGAAGGGACCAGGTTGTCTAGGGAAATTGAGCTGTTAACTACACAACTTGATAAGGCCCGGGAAACGATTGCGCAGCTTGAAGCCAAGGACGCAGCAAATGTACGCGTTATCGAAGACCT
>JAQFZG010002452.1:0-16593 GCA_034695465.1 Entomobrya nicoleti
TAATAAATAATATCCGAAAGCATTTTCAACTTTCAACCCATATACTATTTTTGTGAATATGAATTTCTTGTGGATATGGTGGTGTTGCTGATGATGATGATCATGATGATGCTGCTTCTGTAGCCGATGATGATGATAAAAAGGAGTGGCCTTGTTTTTCCAACTCACATGAGCGAACGTACGTACGTTACGTACGGCACAAGGGCCGAGAGCAAGTAATATGATTCCCGTAAGACGAGATGACTATAGACAGAGGTGTGAAGTTCCGAGCACATTGGTTAACACCGAGAGTTATATTAGTCATAGCTTCCACCACCAACAAAACCAAGCCATAAAGTGTGCGAGTGCGATGCAAGTGTTATAGTAGTAAGCAAAGAAGAGAGAGAGAGAAGTGAGTGAGATCTCTCGCCTTCGTTTTCCTTTTTTCAAACACTACCATATTTCTGCCTATACCTAATCGAGGAAGGTAGAGATACTTAACGACAGTGGTGGTGGTGGTGATAGCAGCTACGATGATGATGGAGTTTTTGTGCAAGTGTGCGGCTGGGTGTGTGTGCCAGACTAGTACATTGACTATTCACTTGCAATATGCGCTGCAATAATATTCTTTTCCATTCTCACTGACTATACAGTTGGTGGCAAGACGAGAAGTGAATGCGCCACTCCGCAATTTAATAGTCTCTTTCATTTTTTTTCGTCTTTTCATGTTTGCTTACAGTTTGGCTATTTCTATCTTGTAGCATTCTTCTTTTCTTTATAATTTTTTTATGATATTGAATCAAATGAAGGATATCAATATGTTTCATATTTTTTATATTGTGAACGGAACTCGGCGTGAAACACGATTACTTGCCTTTGCCTTTTCAAACTTTATTTATAAGCCCAGAAAAATACTCATTCAAAAATGCATATGTATATTGTATTGCTGTTAAAAGCGTTGTTGTTGCAACACGTTCCATATTTATTTTTTCAAGATGGGCGGCGGCATCGTTTCAGCGTGTTATTTTTCGTGATAAACGTGTGGTATATTGTACCTTCCTTTTGATCTTTTAAATCCATCTGAATTTTAAAATATTTAAAACATACACTGCGGCAATAGCTAGGCCTATTTTTATTTTTGTTCTGAAAGTAGAATGTTACTCGAGAAACTTTACTCTTACATACTAATAATTGTATTCTTTTAAACTGTAAAAGTTCGTGTTGTTCTGCACGACGCGATGTTATTTGTTATGTCAAGATGCATAAGATAATACGAGCCAGAGAAGAGGAAGTACATATTTGACGAAATAGAATAGTTCTACAACAGCCTACTGAGTAATTCTTAAAGAAAATCTAAACCATTTATCTACACGCATGTAGCATAAGGGGAAAATCGTTCGAGACGATAGGCTGTCATGGACACTTTTGCTCCACACCCAAGACGACAAAATAAAAGAGAATTCAATGACTAAAAATGCATACATGAAATGGTTTTAAAAAATCCCAAGTTACAAAAAGATGGTAATACAACTGAATGTGTCAGAAAATGAATTGGTGTAATTACGAATTTGAATAATAAAATAATTATTAATAGATGGACACATGCATTTACAAGTATTTATATCTCACTGCTTGATCATTTACACTAAAAAACAATATTTTGACACCAAAGTAGCCTACTTACAGCATAGCACTCAGCACGTTTACTTACTATTCATAAAAACATACATATGCATATAATAAAATGTTATATTCCAAAAATGTACATTTTGTTATCTTCTTTTGATTCCTATGGTTTTCTTTGAGAAACGCTCAAGTCATAGACAAACATATAAGAAACGTACAAAAGTTACACATGTACTACGTAACTATAGCTCACACGGCTATCAGCAGAAACACACACGCACATGTGCATAGTACTACGTATTACTCAACGTCATACAAGCTTATTATTATTATCAGCATCATACTTTTGCCTAGACTCTAAACATAGTTTATATAAGGAAGGATATAATGATATTATACGGAGTAGTTTTCAGTTTCGTCTTTTTCTCTCTTTCCGTCTTCCTTTTCCTCTTTTCTTCTGTCCGCTCCCTCACTTTTACTTTCACCCTCGCTCATCTTTCTTCGCTATCACTATTATAACTTCTCCTTCGTGATAGAGTGCAAGAAAGAAGAATCGAAGAGAATATAGCGAAATAGAAAAAAGCATGTGCACATCTACACACACACACACACACGAAAGTAAAAGTTATGTGAATACATATACATGTATATACATCTGCATACAAGTAGGTACGACGAAGTAACTAGAAAGCCTTATTTTTCTTACTCCCTCGAGATTTTTGCTCGCCTTCGCTATCTAACTCCCTCACTTTATTTTACTTCTTACAACACGGCAGGAATACTACACATTTCGTTCTACAAAAAACTTTAATGCATTATTCCTCGAAAAAAAACTTCAAGCTAGATGATGATCCTGACTGATGATCTTCACAGTACCAATGTTTGAATTTGCAAGAAATGCCTTTTCTTATTGTTAGATACGCTAAGAATCTAGCAAGCAGATGACACGATGTGATGTAAGGTATAAGTAGCAATATCACTAGAAGTACTACAACTGCTACATAAAACATTAGATTATGTATACTTTATATGGGCACATAGTACAGAGAGGAAAGTGATGTGAGGTAATAGTAAATGTTTAGTACTCCCACAGGTCTTTCCTTTTTCTTCCCTTATTTTCCTTGCTTCATGCAATTCATGACATCTCTCACAAGTCTGATCTCTCTCCAGCTCACTTTATTTCCCCTTTACTACTCAACCCAACAAAGAACACGTACGATCTCGTTTGTCTTATACACATTGTATGGTATACACATCTCTTCTCTCCTTTCTACCTTTCCCCTTCTATAATAAATATATTTCATTTTCTTTGTTGTTGTTACTGCATTTTCGCCTCCTTTCCTTGAGAATCTTAGAGTCTTATTTCCTGCCCCCAGAGAAATATCCTCACTTTACATTCTCTCCCTCCTTATTATAGAACATGCACTATGCTGTCATGTGTAAAAGGATTCCAAGTGCGAGTGTGTATGTGAGGGACTAGTTCTAGTTGCTTTTCTGTGTTCCATCTTTTTCAAACCAAAAGTGAAAGATTGATATGCGTGTACATGTCATGTGATTTGAGTGGTTCTTCTAAACATACATCCATCCATTTCTCCCCTTCTATTCATTGCCTTTGCGTTTCTTCGTCCAATTTTCTTTCATTCTGATACCATACAACAAAAATCCAATGTTTTAACACAGTTAGAGAAGAGAGGTGGGTGGGAAAGAGAAAACAAAAAAATAATATACGAGGAGTGGTAAGTGTGGGATGCTTACGAGCGTTGTTTCATGTTTACAAGCCTTTTTTTCAATCGCATTCTCACGCCCAACTCATTTTTGAAACTTTCAATCTCCCTTATACATCCAAATATACAAACCAAAAGAAAAACTCAACTTGAAACAATTTTTTAACCAACAAATTACGCATAGTATGCAACACCATAAATAAGTGAAAACAGTTACTTTGAAACTACAACTTACAAAAACTTTTCCATCACCATCAACAAAATAAACTGAGTAAGTGTACAATTCTATAGAGCCGACGAATGAGATATTTTTTTTTTACCTAATAACGCAACGGTTGTTACCGTGTTGTTGACTAGTTTGTGTGCAAGTAGTATGTATACCGTCATCAAGGATCGAAAATGGCTTACAGTAAAGTAACATCCTCTTAGGGAAACTGAGATGGCAAACTCTGGACTTGTTTACTTTCTCTTTTTAGCTAGCGGCGATTCGGGAACTCACTTGTGCTACTAGACGAACCTTTACTTTACAAAACTGAATGTTATGTGTATAAATATACACGAGTATGCATCTCGCAAGTGTAAAACCAAGCAACCGACACACGCTCTGCACTCTACCCTCTGTCAGTCAATCACACCACCACCACAACTTTTCTTCTTTGCTACACCTTTTTCTCTTGTTCCAATGCATGGAAAGTTTTTTCTTTGTGTACGAGTTTCATAGCTTAGTTAACATTTTACATCCTCTCTTAATCATAGTTTATTGATTACTAGTCAGTTTTCATCATCACTACCACCATAATACTAATATTTCAGTTCAGATAGTTCAGAAGGGCCTTCTCAATTTATAAAGTTAAACGTATAATCACTTATTTCACGGAATACTCTTGTTAATACCCATGTAACAAAAAAGAAAACATAAAACCGTGTGAATGATCGATACCACTTTACCTTTCACGATGCACCTTCCTCAAATTGTATAAAGCTGGCACAACAAGATCACACCTAGAGATAATCTCCTTCACTTTCAAGCACACACACACACCATCCACCAAACTCTTGCACACACAATCAGTTAGTATGCAATGTAGACATAAAATCCCAGAAACATTGTAAATGGGTAATATATATGTAGTGTCGATACGATGAAAAAGAGAGGACGGGTGAAGTGATAAAACGAAGCAGCATAAAGGTAGGGATTTAAATGGATCGGTTGGAAAATAATAAACACAAGTAAAATGTCAACACAAGCACAAGCAGAAGGCATGATACATATATTTCACAAAAGGCAGTAAGAGAGGTTCATTATGCCTAATGTCGCATCCCAAGAGTAGCAAACAACAAAACAACCAGATCAACAAAAGAAAATGGTAAATCACTCAACTTTGCCCCTCTACTTATTTTTCTGTAGTATTTTGTCTGTTTTGTTAAAAAGAGACAAGGCTCATCATAATTATTACTATCATTATCACAGCCAGGAACACAAACAAACATAATAAGCCAAACCACACCATCTTACCGCCTTGTGAAAGATGGTATAGTGGTGATCAACTGGTTCTGTGAACTGATACTTTAGATAGGCCTCTCTTGCTCTATCTTCTTTCATGCTTAAATGGATTTATAGGAGCAAAACATTTTTACACTAGTAACATGAAACTGATAGCTTTGCCACCGCCATTGTCATCATAATGCAATGCAGATATGTATGTTGTGATCGTCATCTTTTCGTTGAAATCAGAAAAAGGAATAAATAGGAACGAAGAATATTTTGGATTCACAAGAGCGTTATGCTTTGTTCACTAAAAACGTTTGTGGCCGGAGGCATTTAATAATTTCAACACTCCTTCATATTCATATTCCACTGTCTTTAAAAAAAACACTACCAATAGAAGAAACAGAGCTAAAGTAAGTAGTGTCGGCAAAAATGACGAGGATGATCATGATGATGGATCTGTTCAAAAGCTTTAAGCTGCATGACGTCCTCGTCCTATTGATCTCTGAATAAAAAAATCTGAAGAGGCGATGAACCTGGTTCCATCATCATCACCACTAACAAACACAACCAACATTAAACATCAACGGATAAAGACTCATCAAACAACCTGGCTGAGTGTCTGTTTAGTAACAACAAAGGAGAGATTTTTTTTCTTTGCATTACTGCAGAAAGTTGTGTGGAATTTTGGAGGAGGATGAAACTGATGCGGTTGACGGTGGTGGTGATGGTGGTGTGATTGCTGATGACGATGATGATGCTATCATCAAAAATATTCTCTTCGTTCATCTAATCTATCTAGTAACATATTTTTATTTATTTCATGATGTCAGATACAATGAACTACACCTTTATTCAATTCAAGTGTTGAGCGAAAAACGACCAATTATTTAAGCTTGAACTGACTGGCTCACAAATGTATTTACATTGTATGGTATTGGATCAAAATAGCTAAACTAGAATAGTTACGTAATGGACGCATCAACGAGATAGATAATACATGTTATCTGTTCCATTCATTTTATTTTTCTATCCTTATAAGTCATCAGCGAGTAAATTTACGCACCTTTCCATCAGCCCATGATTGCAATGATACTGCGATGAAAATTAACCAATGGAAGATGGGTAACGGAATAAACATTAGGAACCAGCTGCACATGTGTCCACACGATTATGTTCATATTTATTTTCTCCGCTTCTATAAATCTCATCATGTCGATCCTTTGAGTAAACACAAAGATCTTTTACCACAAAAACCAACCAAGCTCGGTATTTATTTGTGAATAAAACTAAGTACCTTCCCAAATGAAAACGAACTCCTCACAACAGACAATAAGCCGAGTGCAAATCCTTGCACCTCCAAACACTCGGCTAATGCTACCGAGCACATTTGTCACGTAAAAACAGAAGATACCTCGGAGTGTCAAGCCGGAGTGATGATGATGATGATACCATCAAATTTTATATTCGAATGGAGATGAATAATAATTGTGGTGTGATCACATGGTGGTGATGACACCGGTCTCTATCTCTTTCATGCTCTTGTACATAAACAAAAATGCAATCAACCGTTCAGTTTAACTTGCTTTATACACTTCGCACTAAACTCACAGAATAGAGAGTGTGCATGAAGATATCTTCTTGTGGATTACAAACTACAATCCTATGACACAAGCAAGTAAAGTTCGTTTCAATCGCAGAAAATCCCGACAGGGAAAACCCTAACATACATGAAATTTTTTATTACAACAACCTAAGCGTGAACACATGGAGAGTCATCATTATTGTCATTTCATCGCTATGCTGATAAAGCTAACTTGTCAATAAATCCATGAAAGTGCAAGAAATGCTAAACAGAAAGGCAAAGTAGAATATTGACAATAACAATAGTGAGTTTAAATAAAAATAGTGTGGTTGTAGACGGTAGTTTTGACAGGCGAAAATAATTCTTTGAACTTCGAGTCCCCAACATCATCACCATCATCGTGGTTTTTCCTACAAAATCATTGTTTCTTATCAAATATGTAATCAACAAAGTATTATTTTTAGCTACTTACAATGATTACTTTATAAGGCGCTCCTTGGTACTCTTTTGATGATATATGTGTATGTGTATAATATGGAGTTTCATTCATTACATCTTCTTTTCATACTTTTCTGAAATATTTCAAGACTGCAAACCAAGTTTGCGTGTTCACAGCATAGTCAAATGCAAAAATATGAATTATTCACCACGCAAGGGAGAAAATGAAAAGTATGTGTGAATAGAAAGAGAGGGTTAAAAACTAATGAAAAAGTGTTGCGATGTAACAACATCCTGTGTACAATATTGTCTCCTGATCTACCATCATCACACACAATTTTAATTTATGCAAGCGTTAAAGGAATGTCAATTGGCTAATGCCACAAGAAAAAAAGAAGAGGTTGCGTGTATCACTTTTACACACGTGTGTTTATATGTAGTTGATTGTAGCAAGTGATATAATATTACCAACATTGTTGTAACATAATCGATAGGTCACCATCTTTATAGAGTGAAACGCCTTGTATTATATGTACTTTGTATAGCTTATGATAATGTCACCAAAACATTTACATATATACTTATCATGTTTGTTGCTGCAATATTCGTTGATCATTATCAAAACCTCACATCGTCATCATCATCATGATCACCATCACATACGTATAACTCCCATGATGCAATAAGCAAAAGTATCCGCATTGACAAGAAAAATATTTAATTCTAGATTCAAAAGTCAAAAGCGGAAAATGAGCCGTGTTGCGGACAATGTGTTGTTTTAATAATACTGCACCAGAGAGAGGTGAACCGGAGTGCATGTGCCATACAGTGTTTTACACTATCGTCATCGTCATCATCGTCATGACTGGGATAATGTCGAAAAGTAGATAAAGAAAAAAAACGCTGTCACATTTTACCTAATAATATAATATTAGCATTTATTCCCCTTCCTAAACATTTTCATCTCTGGTTTCACTCATATCAAAAATCTTGGGACTGTGTTGTGAGCTCAAGCCGGCGAGACTTGAGACTTGTTGGTGCTGCTGGTGACTGACTGAAATGAGCCATCTTCTTGAGCTGCTTGAGTGATTGCATACATTAAATGGAAACATTAAAGAAAGACAATGGCCAACTTAGCATAATATTTTCCAAACGTCTGTTTATCCTCGTCAGCACCAGCATCTTTCAAAGTACTTTTAATCTAATACATTATGATATAATATAACATCAATAATTATAATATTATGCTGTACAAGTATCAGACATTTATTTTCATTTCACTGCTCATACATATCAACATACTCACTGAGTTAGACGTTAGAATGAGCACACGGTTTTTTAATCTAGCGGACTGACTGGCTGCCTGCCTGAAAATTATTCATTTTTAATCTAGCATTGGAAGCAGTGATGATGATGATAACGATAAAGGAACCTTAAGTTTAGGCCCAACGCGAAAAACTCATCTTCATTCTCAGCTCATCTTTCATTGATACGTTGGCTGCATATAAATTGTCTTTTGCATTTTTCATCATCCTATCGTCATCTTCATTGCACCACGAAACGGGTCAAATTATGGAAATTTGTTATTTTTCCTTTGCTCCACACCAAAACAACAGTAATAAAAGCTGTTTCTTCTCAAATTTAACGTGTTTCAAGTTTTCACACTAAAGCAATCTTTTCAGCGTTTTTTTTCTACAATTTTATCTATCTCTCAGAATAAAATACGAACATAATATATAATAATCCACACAATATTATGTCTGTTTTTAACTATCTTGCAAAAACCATGAATGTTTTTATTAGTACATACATAAACGCACAAAAGCTTTTGTTTGTCATTGAATGAAAATGGTTTTTAGCTTTGAAGATGAGAGAGACAGAGAATGATACATGAAGAACAATTCGGGAATAAGGAAGTAAAGTTGTCATAAAGAAGCGATATGCTTTTAGTTTAAAAAATCCTGTATATATAATAATAATAATAATAATAATAATAAATATTACATACAAGGTATACTACTTGTGTATATACTATCTTGATTCATCTTCTTGCTCTTAAGTCAGCAGTGTCGTCCTTTCTTCCCTTCATAATCATCAACAACATGATTTTTCTCTCCTTTCGTTTCTCTTCACTTCATTCGTTATATTTGCTGAAGTGAAGTGCATTCATCATCATTTTTTTGTCTACAAGTGACAAGAAGGGTAGTCAATTCAACAGCAAAAAAGCAAAGATGAACAAGTAAGCTAAAAAGAAAGATGTATATTCATCTTGTGAAGAATCGGGCGAATTCCTTTGATCTTCACTTTTCAGTGCGGCGACAAGTCAGCAATCACAAGCCGACTAAAAATGATCTCTTAACTACGACATCATCATCATCATCATCATCAGCTACCACTACACACTACTGCTATGCCACTCACTTCTCTCTGTATCATCATCATTCAACGACAGCCCTACAACTACCACTCTTTGCTACCACTTCTTCTTCGTCTCATCTCATTCTACCAAGAAGAGGCTATGATGTTGTCACACAAATAATGTGTCATTTCTATAAATGATGCATAGAGGTACAAATACAAATCAGGTTTCTCCATACATCATGATCATCAACAACATAACATTCATGTAAACTTGTCTCCCTTCATTCATTTGAGCTTTGAGAACATACATAAAAAAAGAGTTTCCTTAACATTTTCACTACGCCTGTCTTCTCTTTTCTCATCCAGCAGTCCATATTATCGTCATTCGTCTCCACGTCAACAAGAAATTACAAACTACCACTTTTTAAACATCGTCGCCGCTTTAGACAGTAATATCGGTGTCGCATACTCAACCACAAATTTAAAAAATCTTCATCATCTTAAAATGCATATTAATCTACAGTTGTCCTTCGTGTAATCCTAATCATTTCACACAAAGCTACCAAAGTGCAAAATTTCTACGCTTTAAATTTAGTTACGAAAATAATTTGATGTTGGATGTCTTTTTGTAAATAAAAAAATCTGCTTTCACAATCTATTTACGACACCACTATACCAGATTATTATGCAATATGCGTACACTAGTGCTGCAAGCTTTGAAAAAGATCCGTCATTAAAATAAAATCCGTCAAAAAGGACGCATAGAATTATGATGGTTAGAGTGAGAGATGATGATACAACAAGCAACGGGCCGTAAGTAAGTGCTAGCACTTACTTATGGAAGAAGCCTTTTATCGACTCACTCAACCCAAGTCAACAACTTCATTCCGCTCTCACCGTACAAACATGCCAGAGTGTCCTCCTTGTCACTTCACTCCTTTTTCCACACAACCAAGAAGATTCAATGAATAATCATCATCCTAGAAGAGAGCGTGTGAGCATGGTGTATAATGCGTATTGCTCCAACCAAGAAAGACATCTCCTCAACCATCATCGTGGTAACGACTCTATGCCACTTTCTATTACATCCGTCTTTCTGATTCTCTCTTAGCTTATTATACTTACTACATCATGGTGCAATATCAATGGTACGATCACACCATGGCAGCGTCTTCTCGAAAGCGCGTTGTTGAGTTTTTAGGCATTAATAATCTTTTTTTCTTTTGATTTTCTGCGACGACTAATGTTACCATGTACCACTGCCCTTTATATCTACACTATCACTAACTAATGCTTTTACTTTCACAGCAGACAAGTGTCCTTACTTTTGTGCCTTCAATGAGCATGGCGAGATGAGGAATGAATCAAAAGTGAAAAAAGCAACACCAGTTGTGTCATGTCTCTTGGCAGTCAAATTTTCATATCATTACAAAATATCATCATCATCCAGTTTTTTCATAGGCATACATACCTATATAAACTCACATTTTTGGGTCGAATGAGCATATCAAATCCCATTTATGATAAAAATTGTATTCCTTCAAGGAACCTCTGAGCTCGTAAAATCTCCAGTTTCAAAGAAACCATAAATATTTTCCATAAAAGTAGCAAGATGAACCCTTGCTAGTTTTTGTGAATACGTTTATCAAAAACTGATCATAAGATCAAAATATAATTAGGTTTATAGATTAGCTTTGGATACTGGCCCAGTTCATTGTTTTACTATGACTTCTCATAATTATTAATTAATATTAAACCTCATTATCATTTTTCAACCAGCTCTACTTCTTCCAGCAAAAATATTTAATACAGTTAAATCTTGTTAACATGTAGTAGTTATCAGATCAGTGGGTCAGAAATTCAATACTGCATGTCATCAATTTCTACAAACTAAGCTACCGTTTTTATTCAGCTAGGAATTTTTCATTAATTATCAGGTTGAAAAGTCGAATAAATTACGCAGTACACCTAAAAGTCTTCATACTTTACATTATAAATACACTGTGAATTTATTTGTACATATAAATACCAAATACCATTATCTTCATTGAAATCCGGAGTCAGTGTAATTAGGCATGATAAATAATTTAATTAGTAGTAATTAGCATGACGCGTAAACAGCAAACACCTCTGCAGTCATGCCCAGTCCAACGAAAGTTTGACTTCATTGATCAACCGAAATTCACATACATATGAAAAAAAACAATGCCAAAACTAAACTAGTCAACATAATTATGAAACAAAGAAAAGTGTGAAAGACCCGTTTAGTGCCAAAAAACTATGACGTTTCATTCACTGTCAATGAAGTCAAGGTGAATTTCAATGTGTGGCATACAAACAGTAGTATACGTAGTTCCTATTTTACGAAACACATTTTGCCCTGCAAAAACGTTTTATGCTATCTATATTGTAACCGGAACAAATTCTGTTATAACCCGAACCACATTAGCAGGCGACTGTTGTTTCCATGAGTCTAGCTAGTCCAGACTGTTATTATTATCTTTAGTCTTTAGTGATTGACTTGAGTGAAAAGCAGAAGGCTAATGAGAACATAAATGAAACATGCATGATATCTAAAGCGTGCCTGCTTTGCTACTATTGCTGATACTCCACTACCTACTTCTTTGTTACGTTAATATGTACCCGGTCAAGGGAGACAAACTACGAGAAGAAAAAATGCACGGACAACATGGAAAGTCAATGTTCTGTATTTCATCTTGCATAATATACTTATCATTTTTTCTATTTTCTAAACTGTAAATTTCAATGTAAATGCAATGATGTTAGTAGTTAGTTGAAGGAGTTTAGTTGGACGAGAGCATAGGGCTAAAACTTGTGTAAGTATATTTTTTTCGGCATACGATAATTTCTACAAAAAAAATAGTTGGAGATAATGACATTACTCATTCCAGTAGCAACAGTAGTGTTGCAATAATAAGGAAAGTAAAATAACTACGGTAGCTAACTCAAATGAAGAGTATGCTTTTTTCAACATTTTTTTACTTGTTCCAGAACATGCATGCCTGCATGCACGCATGCCATCACAAAAAAATAACATTAGTTATTTTGTGTGTCTGCGTTTACCAGACAAGGAATAAAACTAAGCGAGAGAGAAAACTTTTTGGTCGATGAAGAATGCACAAATGAGCTCATTTATTTATTAGTTCGAAAAGAAGCTCAAAAACAACGCACTACTGCCTATTACACCATACAACGATTATTGTTGTATGTGTTCAAAAGACGGGCATTGATGATGATGATGATGATACCACTACCACATGTACTACAGCTACAAAGCAGACTTTATTATGCGTTTTCATGAGCACTCATAAAGTTCTTATTCACCATGATGATCATACAACGAAGTTCGTACAAAAAGGCTGTTACGTTTTTATATCGTAAAACACGTAATGATCAACAAGAAGCCTAAGCAGAATTGCGTACATACGTAAAAAAAAAGTTGCTGGTGTGGTCGTAGTTAGTTACTCATAATATTATAGTAATATTTAATAAGCAAACCTCCTCCTTTCTCTCTCTCTTTCTCTTACTGCCTCCATAACCATATCAACCTAGCTACCTGCTGCCTCAATGAACTCTTAATAACATGTGAATCCTAATGAATGCACTTATGAGTGTAATGGAGAAAAAACTACATGAAGTCAACAATTACGTATTTTGGACGGGATTAAGAAGCCATTCTTTGGAGAGAACTCTAAAACATTTGACACGCCTTTACCTGGCACCCTTATCATCTGAACGCTGTGACAAGTCACAAATATTGTCTTGTGTGCCTGTACTTCCTTCTTCTCTCACCCTATAGTAATTGATGCTCTCTCCCCATATCCACTGCATATTCAAACCCTTAAGAAATGATAATTCACACGAACGGGCACGCTACTAAACAATCAAGTCTTCCATTACTACTGCTGCCTCTCCCACCTCCTTCGTCATATTAAATGACTACTTTATAATTCCATCAAAATAGCATTAGAACATGCACACACATTACACCGTCATTATGTCATGCCTCCAACTAAAACTTCCAAAAGGTTTCCCTTCTATTTTTTTCTCTCTTTTACTCATTCGTATGCTCACAGATACGTGGTATATGGAGATGTGGGAGACATTGAACACTCTTCAGTGACATTTCGTGTCTGAATCATCATCATATCATTATCATGAATGTAGCCAACTTTGGTAAGACACAAAGAAAGAACACTTGGTATTATGAAAGACATGCATGTGTCCAAACGAATGAGTATACACTTATTTAGATTTCCCTGTAACATAATAAAAATCAAGCCAACTACTAGTTTACTCATGTTTGGTTCTAGTAGAAAAATCGTAAAAAATAGTAACTATATGAACACGACGGTGTGATGAACCACTAGGTGCGACACGGCCTCATCGTCCAAAATTTATGCACTACTTATGTTTATACATGCAAGGTGTGTATTCTATTGTTACTATTTACCTATTCAGGTTTATTAAAATCATTGATTTTGCTTCATTAATGCACCACCGTGTCATTTTCTTGTACCCACCAACTAAACGACATTTAGCTTTTTGCCCGGACTACTGAAGTGATCAGGTTCACACATAACAATCTGGGCAAGTCTCACGTCACTCACGATAAGACTTGTTCCTTCTCTGTTCAATGTCTAATATTCTATTATTATCACCTTTCGGTCTGCTCTAATCATAAAGCAGAGCTCCGACTCAAAAACGTGGTAAGCTGTTGTAATTCAGCAACGATGCAAATAAGTGGTGGTGGTAGTAATGGCCCCACTTACAGGAACAACATCGACGGACATGAACATTTTAGCAGTAGAAAATCATTTAAAATTTTCCTTTGTTAACCTTTTTACTTGTGCCGTCATTTATACCTGCATTTGCTACCGACACAAGTTATAAATTCAAAGTAAAAAGGAATTTCATCGATTTACATATCTCAGTTTCACCTATTACTCTTTTTCTTCACACATGAAATAATGACTTTCTGCATTCATTTCTCGTGTCTGCTGCTCTGCACATTCTCGTTTTTTCTTAACTAGCGTCAGCTACAACAAGTTTTGTATTTTGTCTGTCCGTCCCCATGATTTTTGACATCACTTTTTCATTACCCAAATATAATGTCATACTTTTCAAAAGTGTGAATCATTTGTGTTTCGAAATTTGATGAAAACCATCAACTTTTGTTCGTCTCCTTCCAAAATATTCATTTTGATTCTTTTTGTCATTTGTATACCTTGTAAGTTATGCTACTACACTACCACGGTTGTACCGGTTTGTTATGAAACATTGAAAGGAAACACCGTTGGGGTGCAAACTTAAACCGTCCTCGTGATGTGATGATCGTAAAAACAAAGGAAGCATTGTGATTGCAACAGTGCAGTGTCATATAAAATAGTAGTTGATAACTTGAATAAATACAAACAAACATCTTTTTTTGCTCTTGTGTTCATGCTTTACTCCTCCACTACTATTACGCTACATTTTTTTCATATATTTTGCTCTCATTTCTATTCATTCCTTTTTCATTACTACAAAGCATTTCACTATTTCTTCCTAAATTGCTCCTTATTCTTCAGCTACTTTTTTTTCTTATCTTCTATGTCTACCTGCTGCAGCAGAAGTAATATTTATGTGTAAGAAAAAAAAGTACGTACGCATTTTACTACAGACATACATCGTAAAATAGTAAAAACCCCTAGTTTGCCCCTAGTAAAAACCAAAATAAATGATACTATGCTTATTGCTATGCCTCCTTTTGATCTTCCTAATAAGCAACAAGAAATGAATATAAAAAAGGAACAACGACCACTGAACCTTACTTATCAATCTGAAAAATCTTGGAAAACAAGAATGCCGATGATGTGCCGGTAAAAAAAAGGCCACGACGAAGAAGTGGCAAAATACTACAAGGAGAAAACGAGAACATTTATATTATATGAGTGCATGCTCATGCTCTTCTTGTCAACATATCATATCATGTAATCCTTTAGCAGCAAAAGCATGTTTCATCAACCATGCCTCATGCACTTATTATGTAGTATGCATGTATCTATATCTATCTAAATAAACATGCTATATGTATGCATCATCATCTCGAATCTCAAGAATTCAGGTATATCTTTTTCACTCAAGCTCACTCAACTACAATAATTTAACAATAAAATATATATACTTCAGACTTTTTTTCACTTACAAAGCCATGCTTGTCCGAGATATTGTTTGTCAGCTTCAGTTTATGAAATGAAACCACTTTTTGCATCCACTGTTCTCCTGTGGATGGGGAATCGGGATGAATGTACATTCTTTTTGGCATCTCAGGGTCGGCTTTACCAGCAACCATCCACCGACTGTATACATAAAAAAATATTACACATTATAAAGTATTAGCCAATCAAAAAAACTGTATTAGCAAAATTACACTAAAGCATAATTCATTTATCCGTAGTAAATTGTATAAACGAACACCAACATGTTCTTCCCTCCTCCAGATATCATCACAATATTATTTTGATCACATAAATATGAAATTGTAAATTTACTGTAAATCATTAACGTTATTAAGTTAATTCGTTCAAAAATAATGGCCGGTGAGTTGAGAAATAATATTTTTTGACGTGTGTGTGTTTATTAAGCAGAAGAACCAACCATGTTTCATTTTTCTTTAATATCAACTTTTTTTTTTCGTAACTTCCAAGCAGAAACATTCCTCCCTACTAATTAAACTACTTGTATTCAAGTCTTGGTTAAAGTATTTTTTTTCGATGGAGCATGTGGCATGTAAATTTTTTAACAGTTTCGCGATATTTACCACGTTGTCTGCTTAAAATTGTACTGACTTGTTTCCTCTCTGCTTTAATTTCACCAATACCTCTTATAAAATACCAACAAAAGCCATTCATTCTCTTTCCATTTTTCTTCTTCAACGAACCACACACAGTCAATTTGGTACGAGCTCATCATCATCAACCAGGGGGTAGGCAGTAAGCACGTACTGACAATCAGACTGTTCTCTCTTCAGCTTCTTTCCTGCCCTTCAGTTATTTATTTTACATTTCTCCATTTTTCCTCTTTTTTTTCTTAGATCATCACACATTTGGCTATCATTATATATTCCTATTATTATTATTATTATTACACATATCTTATAAAATGCATACATTGTATTCTAGCAGGAAGGCGTTTACAATTTAGAAACAAAATACTGTTGCGTTCATGTGTGGTGATGTAAAGAAAGGAATGTAATTTCCATGTACAACCGTACTGGTCAAGCATGTAGGCCAGGCAAAGCCACATTCTGAGAATGAACTCAGTGCTCTGCTTCTTATCTCTTATTTTCTATCCTACCCATGTTAAACTCATGTCCTAGCGAATTTGAG
>JAQFZG010002453.1:0-16592 GCA_034695465.1 Entomobrya nicoleti
TAAAATGTCACTCGTATAGTTTTTTTCGTAGACTTTGTCGTAGTACAGAATGACCCGGACGAATCGGTCGTACAATCGTCATTATGTAAGTGGGCAAAAAAAAAGATTTTTTTTCAATTTTACTCTCCTCTCTGCTCCTCTCACAATAAAACTTTGTGAAGGAAAACTGTTTGTAGTAAATATGATAATAGAAAGCAATTTACAACAACACAAGTCGTTTCACGTAATAGGCATTATGATAAAAAAAATGTAATGTTTATTTAATAGACTGCTATTTACGCAACAACTTTTTCCACTTCTCAAAATACACTTTAAAAATAGATCATTCTACAGCTCGACTTGTCTCGAATTGGATCTAAATCATTACAGCTGCTTACCTTCTCAGTTTTAATAATTTGAAAACGAAATCTAAAGTGAAAAAAAAATATGTTGTCTTTTCTAAAGTTTCGTGGAAAGGTAAATAATCGTTTTAAGCTATATTTTTGGCCTGATTTATACTCAAAGTATTTGTATATTTTTACTTTTGATTTTTTTTCTACAGCAAAAGTCGTCCAAAGGAAATAAAGCGCAATGTGCAAGTACACAAATTGGAGCGAGTTTCCACAATTCTCCACCCCCGCAACGGCATCACTCTAACCACTCAAATCGTCATCTGACTTCTTACCAAGTGAGATAAAAGTTTTCAATATGATTCTTTCTCTTTATATTTTATACCCTGTTTGAAGAATATCTAAAGATTCTTAGTTAGTCCTTTGAAAACCCCCATTTTTGGGGAAAAAAACAATAGGAAAAATCGGAGCAAGTTTTGATTTTGGGTGATCAACTTGATAATGCCGTCAAGGGAAATCTTGAACGACCAGGTTCTCGTTCCACCAAACCTAGTTCTGTAAGTTACTAAATTCTCTTTCATTTTCCCATAAATAATTATTAAGAATACAATTTCACACAATGTTCGTTTACTCCACAGGGCTTATTATCTGCAAAGCTTCAGTGTGATGAATGGGGTTTTCAAAGTAGAGTCCCAGGAATACACAAAAAGACTTCCAACCCACCAACCCATGCAAAAGTTAATCCGCAACGTAAACCTCAACCAAGGAAATTCTTATCGATGGCGCAATACGTCCAATTGGCGGATGAGATGAGAGGATCTAAAAATTCTCGACATGGTCATCCCCACTATCACCCTTCTCATAAAAGTCCTATTGAGCACCACAGAAGCCGAAGTATGAAGGAACGACGAGAGTTTCGAGAAATTCAAAACGTTTCTGGAACCAATTTCCATAAAAAA
Source organism: Entomobrya nicoleti (assembly GCA_034695465.1). NCBI lineage: Eukaryota > Metazoa > Arthropoda > Collembola > Entomobryomorpha > Entomobryidae > Entomobrya > Entomobrya nicoleti. The sequence continues at coordinate 1,289 of JAQFZG010002453.1, forward strand.
TTCGCCCACACCCATCCAATCGGAAAGGTAACCATGTCAACGCTTTATCGCATTGACGAAGAGGACCACGTTGGTGGTGGAGGAGAGGATCGAATGAGTGCATTGGAATATGAAATTTGACTAGATGCAGGGCCCCTAAATACACATATGCTTTCTTGTGTTATTTCGTACATATTCATCAAATTAAACAATTTTGCATGCTTAACAAATTTATTCATCAATTCTAACTTTAAGTGGGAAAATTGTAGATTTATTAAATATTGGATAAAAAATAAACAAATTTACTTTCAAAAAATTGTCAAGGCTCAACCAACCCATCCATCTTCTCCCTTCATTCCCAATCTCCAGTTAGATGTAAAGTCCTGCTTCACCTCAAATGGCAAATCCAATCTCATATAATTCTGCCCCTCAATATCATACCTTGGCCAAATTGGACAATCTTCCGTAGCTTCCGGTGTAGGATTCCCACCAACAATAAAATTTGTAAAAAGACTCACATAACTTCTCGAAAACTTTGTATCATTCGCACTAAACAAAAACGGGAGTCGAAACCTATTTTGAAAAATAATATAATAATCTATTAGATAAAATTCAAACCCAATTTAACCCAACAAATTTCAACCATTTTCTCCAAACGACTTACATGTACATCAAGTCATCCCCATGACAAATCCCATGTTTGGTATCAGGTCTCTTCCCTCCAATAATTAACTCCAACACATTAAAAGCCAAATTGAAGATACTATTCCCATAATCATGATATCTCTCAAAATTATACAAATAAACCTCTTGTCCCCTCCCCGCCAATATATCCGCAGTTCTCAACAAAGGCGCCTTCATAAATAAACTAGTAATCATATCCAACAATTCATACTGAATTTGCGTATAATTTCCTCGATCCGCCCCCGGTTTAAAGTAACCTGCTGCCATACTTTGTGAAATCGATGCCCCATTCATAGTCTCATCTACACCCCAAGTACTCAACACATCTGCTACCAAATCTTCCCTCACATACTTGGTATCATTTAGTAAACCAGATGGTCCTAAGACTAAATAGTGAACTACAGCCGTAGCCAAAGTCCCCTCATGTTGAACCGATCCCATTAAAACAGGCACGTCCGGTAACGGTCCTTCCCTCAAAAGCTTTACTGGATCATCTGGTAAAAATGCTCCAGGAACGTTTCCCTCCACCACGGGACTTGCTCCATGTAAAGCAATGGTAAAGTTCGTAAAGTCTTCAAACTATATACAAAATAGGACATGTTACTCATAAGTTATTAATTAACTATTTAATTAATTTTAATGCACTTACAACCAAAAATAGTCCAGCTTTAGCTAAAACTTGAGCATCCAAGCTCATCATGCAATCCATCATCTCTTCACTTGACTCTGTAGAGCAATTTACCATTTTCGCTAATCTCTCCGCCGATCTGGCAGGCTCTCGATCAATGCCAAATTCCATTATCGGTGTGCCACTCATCCCAATCACACGATGAAACAGTCCTTGAGCTAATGGACTAATTAACATGTATGTTGCCCCAACACTGCCAGCGGACTCTCCCATAACTGTGACGGCATTGGGATCACCTCCAAAATGCTCTATATTCTCCTGTATCCATCGCAACCCATGAACCATATCCTTCAAACCATTATTCCCACTTACTGTGTTATCGCCAGTGTAAAAGAATCCCAAAGGGCCTAGTCTATACTGTACTGTTACCAGGACAACATTTTCCTCTAAAATTTTGTAGGGATCGTAATACGAGTTTTGACCTAAGACGAAAGCACCACCGTGTATAAAATAGACAACAGGTAAAAGTGGACCAATTCCAACGCCACCACTACCACTTGGTGGTCTACGGGAGTAGATGCTTAGAAATGGACAGTCTTCAGATGCGATTGTGAAATTGGTTAGAAATTGGGAACAGGAGTGGGGATGTCTTGTGGCATTGTACATTCCATCGCCCCAACCTTCGTACGGTTGCGGAGGCTGTATGAAAAAAACATACAAATTTATTTCTTAACAAAAATTATAATTCGAATTGGATTCTCAATTGATTATGTTTATTTTACCTGGAAACGAAGTGGTCCAAGTGGTGCCTTTGCATATGGGACGCCAAGATACTGGTAAATGGTTTGACCTGTAACTGTGGCTGATAAGCTACCAGCTACTGTTCCATTTTTGATGTTGGCTAGTGGTATTGTTGGAGCAGCTTCATTGTTTGGAAGATTTTTTGGTGGGTGAACTCCTTCGTTTTGCATGTCTTCTAGCCATGATTGAAACAATGGATCCAAATTCTTGACATCCAATGGGGAAAAACAATGGGAATGTTTGGAGTGGCCTAGAAATATGAGTAAGAAAATTGTGAAAATGTTTCCAAGTTTCATGATGATTTTCAAAGGTGTGCATATATCTGAGAGTAGTTTCAAATGTGCAATATGAGTTATGTTAAAATTTCAAACCTGTCTTTTATAAGGAAGTCAATGCTTTTCACTCAACTACTTGATAACAATTTTTTTTTTGATAAGTTTGTAAAATAAACACTTGTCTTGACATGTAAAATTGGATTTGTTATTTTGATGATAAGCTACAAATATGGCCATTATACGTTGTCAGGCTTTTAGCATGCCAAAAGGTATTGTATGCTAATCGATCAATCAAAGTTGGCATCAGTAACAAGAAAAATATTAATTGGATTTGATTGGGATATCGATACAGTTAAAAAAAAATAAACTCAAGCAAATAGTCAGCGTATTAATGAAATACGTATATGAAGATGTGGTGATTGGATTTTTACTAAAAAAAAGTTCAGACATTCTATGCTTTTTTTTAAAAAGCTTTGTTTTCGTAATTGTTTTTGGCTTAGATGATATAACATTAATTTATCATTAATTGAATGTAGTGTATTTGGGTACATTCAAGTAATTAGTTCGTTGCATAGTTGCATATAAGATAGGAACGTCATGTTAGAAGTTCCCTGTTTCGGTATTTGATGCTATGATAGAACTTCATTTTTTATGGCTTGCGTACGTGCGCAAATGTTAAATCCAAAAGATGACGTCAAAACATCCAAATTATTTTAACGACATTCTTGATTTAACGGTCGATTGTTTTCCCCTAACTTGCATTCTTACAAAAAACTTAAACATTCGGCATTATGCCATTGGAGAGTAATTATAAATTATGAATTTGACATCATTACATATTTTCATATCGTTTTATATGATATATTATACAGATACGTGTAGATAAAAAAAATGAAAATACGTTTGGAAAATTTTAGTCGATTATGAAAAACGCAGATAGCATTATTCCCATTTTCAATCAATGACGCAATTTAGGCTTAATGTTAATTGCAATTATAGCATTAAGTAATTAAATTCGGGTGAGATGACACAAAAGCAGTTATTATTTTTTGTTATGAGTACAATGCAACTCTAAACATGAAAACTGACACAAGCCAATAAAAAAATATTAATGATATTTAAATGTGGATGTACATTAAAATAAATTGATTACATTATGAACTAGGGCGTGAATTGAAAATTAAAATGACGCACACCAACCCCAAAAAAATAGTATAAAAGCCTTTAATTTTTTACAAGTATAATTTACACTCAGTCAGTTCTTTGAAAAAGCTACTTACTTTTCCCAATATCCCAAATCATTTTAAAAGTCATCATGAAAGTTTTGATCGTTCTCGCTCTCGTTGCGGCAGCCACTGCTTATCCTTACTACGGATATCCCATGGCTGCTGGTGGAGGTGGCTACCAAAACGGTGCAAATCAGTATGGTGCGATGGGTGGGAGCAATCTGAACCAAATGGGAGCTCAAGGAGGACAGGGATCCGCACTTGACTCTGCACAAAACCAATACTCCCAAGGATCTGGTGGTCAGTATGGTGGACTCGCTGCAAGGAACGCAGGAGCCAACAATGCTTATGGAAACAAGTATGGACACACTAGCAGCTTTGGAGATAGTTATGGAAACAACAATGCGTACGACAGCTCTTTGGCTGGTGGACAAGGTTCTTATGGTCAAGGATCTCAAGGATCTGCTAACCAGCTGGGCACTTCTCAAGGCTCTCAACAGGGTGTCAACTCATTGAATGCCGGTCAATATGGAGCTGGTAAGAAAAACCCCCAAAAAAATATCCTTTAAAGTTAATCATCCCTTAAAATTATCAAACATGGTAATTAATTTTCTTTTTATTTATTTTTAATAGCTGGAGGCGCCAACCAATACGGAGCTGGACAAGGATACGGTATGTATGGTCGTTAAAAACTCGGGAAAAAAAATCAAGAATAAATTGAAAGAAAAGTTTAGTAAAATTACAATATTTCTTTATCATGTTTTGTTACTGAATTTAATTTGAAAGAGGAATAAAAGCAAAACAAAATATAATTGGATATTTGAACTTTGATGAATTTGGTTTGTTGACTTGCATAAATAATTGGCTGTTTTAGACCTTTTTTAAAGGGAGACCATTTTTATAGCATAGTATCATTATGCAAAAGTATTATAATAAATACTAAGGCATTAACTTTTCGAAAGGCATACTGTATGAAATTTTGGTGCAGAGCAAACTTGTAATTTTTTTTATGAATATTTGTGTTTTAATAGGAATATGTATATGCATGTACTACTTAATTCATCTATTTATTACTATGCACAATTACTTTGGTGGATTTTACTTGAAAAAGCTGCTACTGGTCAAAAACCGTAAAAAAAACTTGCAAAATATGACACGGGACCATGAAGGTACTTTACACTCACTTTCGAAACTGCACCTGGAAACATGTCATCTAATTTTTTTTAAATGACGGAACCCTCTTATCGTTGGTTTGTCAACTAAGCGAAAATTTTCTAATGTCGTTCAGATGAGTAAATGAGTTTGATTATATTTCGAATATGTAATTTTTCTACTTTGTCGTGTAAAAAATAGAAAAAGAAGGTTGTAGTATACTGGTAGTTATCAGGAAAGAAAATCTAAGTCATAAACACTTGTCATGATAAAATAAAATATGTCTTCTATTGATTAAATACAAAAATAAATATTTTTTGGCGTTTTCAATGACTTGGTAGCGAAGATTTCTTGCAGTTTAATGATTCGGTGAGAGGATATCAATTCATTTAGAGTAACACGTGTGATGACGTCAAAAAATCTAGATTTTTTTCCACAGAAGGTCATTTCCCTAGATATAAGCGTGCAAGACAATAAGTCTATATATTCTTATCCAGATGTCGGAGATATAATTCGGCTGCATTCCAATGCAAAGTGTGCATTTATAGTATAACCTAGTTAACCTGTGGTTATTAAGCGTCAGTTCCTAAATGTGATCAAATAAAGAAATTCGAAAACTAAATTCAAAGTAATAAATGAGGATGATTATTTTAAAAGCTACGAGTCATCACGTTTATTCTCGTCTTAACACACTAGATGCAAACATGGACAGATACATAAATGGACAGACATTTTTTTTGGTTATACCTTGTTTTTAATGAAGCGCCATTTAATCACTAGTTATCAGATATAAATTCATAAAATCAATGAAATGTAATCGCAATAAAATCAATGTAACGTTTAATAAAATTAGGACGAGACAATGCGTCATCAGGGGAACGTTTTATGAACCATTATACTCCAAGTACGTCATGCTCACATTGTTAGCTTTTAGTATAAAAGAGCGAAACCGATTCGAAAGGAAGCATAGTTTACCAAAGCTGAGAAATCTACAAAGCACAACTTCTACAAAGGTTTGTCTCTCAAAAATATCTATATTATTTTTTTTGATAATTTACTTTGAAATCTAACTTATTTTACAAATTTCAGTTTCATTTTTAAACCGTCCGTCAAAAAATTCACCATGAAGATCTTCATCGTTCTCGCTTTTGTCGCCGTTGCCTCAGCAGCTCCATATTATCCAATGATGATGGGTGGTGGTGGCTACCAAAATGGTATGGGTCAGTATGGAGCCATGGGTGGTTCTGGACTTAACGCGATGGGTGCTCAAGGATCCCAGGGATCTGCTTTGAATGCAGCTAATTCCCAATTTGGCCAAGGATCCGCTGGTCAATATGGTGGTCTCGCTGCTCGTAACGCTGGAGCCAGCAATAATTATGGAAACCGTTTCGGACACAGCAGCAGCTTTGGTGATAGCTATGGAAATAGCAATGCTTACGACAGTGCCTTGGCTGGAGCTCAAGGAGCTTATGGTCAAGGTAGCCAGGGAGCTGCTAGTCACCTTGGTGCTGCTCAAGGTTCCCAAGGAAGCATGAATGCTTTGAATGCTGGTCAATATGGAGCCAGTAAGTTTTGATTTCACTTGTTTTTTTTATAAATGGATTTTGAATGTTTGCTAATATAAAAAATTGTATTTAACTTTTTTCAGTGAATGGCGCCAACATGTATGGAGCAGGAAACGGATATGGTTTCTATGGTTAAAAAAAGCATATGCTTAATAATTTATTATTGAAGGATTTCTTGAAAATTCTAACCGTGCTAACGATAACAATAAATTGAAAAGTGCAACATAAATTATCATTCTTCTTAAACTGCATAAACTGCCTTAAACATATTTTTGGCTAATGTTCTGAAAAAGTGCAATACCGTTATTCTCTTAATCACAAAAACATTCTCATACGCATATTTTAAAGGAGTGCATGACCTTTGAAATTTAGTCATAATTTTACCATGTTGTTCGTTTCCCCAATTATGAAATCTCCACGACTTGATTGCCCGTTCGCTATATTGATGCATGTAGCCACACTGTTCTAAAGCAATGGACCAAGATACCAATCCAAATATTGCCCAACCAGTCATTAAATATCTTACAGAAGGATCCATTAGATATCCATATTTGATTAGATGAGATCCACAAAACATGATCATTTTCATCATAAGCCAGTGAAGTGGATATATTAGGAAGCTGGTCACATTCATGTGGAATCTGTGAATAAGCTGGAGTGTTCTGTAGGTTTGTTGGATGTTATGAGGAGTCATGAGATTTTCAGAGGTTCTACGAGCTTGATGATGGTTTCCATGGCAACGCAGGTCATGGGATACGATGTAGTTTAAATGTGTTTCCTGAGCGAGCATAAATATTGATGAGGTGCAAAGGGAGACGGAGGTAATCATGTAAATTAATATGTTAAAAATGCAGGGCAGTAGGGAAAATGGAAACTTGTAATAATTTTGGGGAATGTAGAAATCGAAATAAAATGGGGAATCCCGGGCGTTTGTAAAGTAATGAGTTATTTCCAGACAGGTTAGTATCAAATAGCAGATTCGATTGAGTTTTAAGGCTTTATCGATTTTTCGATTGAGAGTACACGTGTTTGGGTTATAATTTGGGAGAAAGTTTTCTAAAAAAACATTAAAAATTTACATATGTTTTTAGAATATATATTTTAAAATATGAACGTTCCAATGAACTATTACCTTTGTATTTTTGGAAGAATGTAAAGTAGACATTAAGAATATAGCAGATATTATCCGCATTGAATGCTCCAGCCCCCAAGAAAATGCACCACATTGATGAATGCACCCATCCCAAATAAGCGTGATTGAAATATATAGAATTTTTAATTTTTCGAAAGTAAATCATTGCTCCAATCAGAAAGAGATTTTGAATTGCCAAAAGTATCCATATTCGAACAGAGCGTCTACGAGCATGAAAGCCGGAGTAAACTAACTGTCGTTTCGGGTCAAAGTGAAAAGGTGCTCCTAAAGGTGCTGCGATATAGTTTATCCAAATGTTAAACTTTCCAAAAAACGTTTTGCTTAACATGATTTTTGATTTTCAAAAATGTCAAAAATTCCCTATGATCCTATTCGGATATATGACAAATGAAAAAAGAACATTCTGTTTGTCGAGTAAAAGTCTTACTATTTCCGGAAAGTTTTAAACTGGCTGCATTGCGATATATAAAGTAACTTTTTATTCGAAAAATCGATAGTTTCATACTGCTCATATAAGAAAACAAGTTAGATAAAGCTCATGTTGCTGGATCAAACATAAAAACAAGTAAAATGATAAAAACATATTTTTTCTACGACTACAAAAGCCAATATTTAAAATATAGCTTTAAAGTAAATCAATTGAAAGCCACTTTTATTTTAAAATATCATATTAGGAGCATTTTGTAACCTCCTCCCATCAAAGCAAACATAATAGGCATATTAAGTAAATCGATTTGACCTGGAAAACAAACCAATTTTTATGCAGCGGTTTGCGGAAAAATACAAAATTGCGTTTTCTCTAAAGTAATCTATATTACAGGAAACTAACATTATCGATTAATAAACAATCAATTATCTGATCGAAACACGTGTAAATGTGGAACATGCGTACTAAATTCATGTAAGGCATAAGCAAAACTGTTATCGTCTGTAATCTAAATCACTATACTGCAAAATTAGAAAATTCCGTTACTATAACCCATAATCATTAAATTTTATTTATGATACCTACAATTAGCTAGATTCTTAAAATTTTCTAATTAAAATGGTCTACGTGAGATAAGATCCATTATTCTCTATAATTGTAGTAAACCGACTTGCGTTGCGACACAAGAACCACGTAATCACGTAGTTACATTAAGAAAAATTAACGACATGTTTTTGCCTAATGCTTGATGAATTTCTCATTAAAACGTGGCAATGCTCATATTTTATTTATTTTATATTGCACCTTGAATGATGCAACTGTCTCAAAATTCTATCGAATGATCTTCAATATCCAATAGCGTTTCTTTATATGGATATATAATGTATTGTAATTAAAAAGCACAATAAATACCGACCAAGGACAATGTAGATCGGCGCCTTTGATTAAATCCAACTGTTAATGATATCGCTATAAAGTATGTCGTTATTTGACTTCAGTTGCGAAACAATATGTCATTGAAATATTTTTAGGTCGCTGACGTTATATTTCGACATCCTCATAGTTCTCTTTGACTGACGCCAGAAAATCTGGTATAAAAAGCCCCAACTCATCCCTACCTTTCTACTATTCAATCTTTTTACCTTAACGCTGTGCAAAACTTCTAACAGGTAAAATATTGACACAGTTTTGGCCAATATGCAAAATTTAATATTTTGCAAGTTTTTTAAATTGTCTTTTTCTTTCTTCTTTTAGGTTTCAAAACCCAACCAACCTTAATTGACCATGAAGGCCTTTATCGTTCTCGCTCTTGTCGCCGTCGCATCGGCAGCTCCGTTTTATCCAATGATGGGAGGTGGTGGCTACCAAAATGGTATGGGTCAGTATGGCGCCATGGGTGCTTCTGGACTCAACGCGATGGGAGCTCAAGGATCCCAAGGATCTGCTTTGAACGCAGCCAATTCCCAATACGGTCAAGGATCCGCTGGTCAATATGGTGGTCTCGCTGCTCGTGATGCTGGAGCCAGCAACAGCTATGGAAACCGTTTTGGAAGCAGCAGCAGCTACGGTGACAGCTATGGAAACAGCAACGCTTACGACAGTGCTTTGGCTGGAGCTCAAGGAGCTTATGGTCAAGGTAGCCAGGGAGCTGCTAGCCATCTTGGTGCTGCTCAAGGTTCCCAAGGAAGCATGAATGCTTTGAATGCTGGTCAATATGGTGCCAGTAAGAATTTAAAAAAAGTATTTATACATGTAATGGTTTTATTGAAGGGCATGAAATCTAAAACGGAATATTTTTGTTCTTTTCTAGTGAACGGCGCCAATATGTACGGAGCTGGAAATGGTTACGGTATGTACGGACGTTAAAACTCCTGACATTTAGGAACCTTTTGAAAGACTTTGTTAAAATCGCATCGTCATGGAATAAATAAATAAAAACTGTAGGTTTTTACCAAAAAACAAGTTTTGTGTTGAATTTTAATTCGAAAGTGCTCATTTTATTTTTATGGAGTATCATTCTGTTACACAAAATACTATTTTAAGAAAATGCAGTATTGGTATTTCATTACGCTCAGGTAGCTTGGCAACTTATGGCATTTTAATTTTGCATGGATAAGCGACATAATAAACACGGAAACTCTGATCTAAATTTAAAATTACAATTCATCAAAAAAAAATTTCAACACTACAAAAATTATTTTAATCTTCAAGTAGCTGTATTAATACAGTAACGAAAAGTACAGGCAATGTTATTTAAATGTAGAGTTAAATTGTTGAGGTATGTTTAACTGGTTAGTATGCATCATCAAAAAAAAATTGTGTTGACTCAGATTAGACTCAGTGTAACCCAAATAGTTGTTATTGACAGATATGTAACGTTAACCATAATTAGAATTGCATATGGTGCGAATTTACAATTTTGTCATTGGAATATTTAGGTCAACTTCCTTATGGAATGCTGAATAAGAACAAGTTGAAATTTAATTTAATGGCTACTCTGTTTTTAAAAGAAAGCGTGCCTTTAGAAAACTGATGTTAATTCGAGTAGTTTACCTAGTTATCTTCCTTTTTTTCCTTCTGACATCCTTCGAAAGTTAACTTGAAAAGGTTGCATTTAAATGGAGCGTGCAATTTTAGTCCATTTATTAGAAACGGCTTATTTGAATGTACTTTTTCTCCTTGTGCCAATATTCTACCTAAGTGCATAACACTTTTCCTCAAAATTTTGAAACATGGTTGGAACATATATAAGCCGCAACTCTTTCCATTTCAAAAATTCATCACAGCCGAAAATAAGCCGAAATTCGCCTTTCAAATTAAAGAATTGCCGTTGCCTTGGTTTTCCAAAATGGGAGCAATTAACCTAACTTGGCTCACTTTGACTGTTCTCATTATCTTGGTCATTACTACCGCCATTGGAGCAGAGGAAAAAACAGTAAGTGAAACTACCAAACTTTGAAGCATTCAATATTAAGATTATCTTTTAAAAATTATAATAAAACTGCAAATACATTCGTTTGAATCTAGATAAAACGAAGCGAATTTTTACAATCAGACATTAAACCCGCTTCTGAAAACGCAATCGCTAATCATCAATGCAGCTGTACGACAGCGACAGCGGAATGTACGAAAGACTGGTGTGTTGCCCGATTAACGGATGCAGTTGGTAAACAGTCCTGGGTGTACTTGGCTTGTGCCGTAGTTGGCTCATTCTTTGGATGCTTGGCTGATGGAATCGGATTCGAATGTTATAGCTGTTGATTTGGCCCTATTCTAAAAACAAACTAACAAATTCAAACAATGTAAGTAAATCTTTAAAATAAAAAAATATTACTAACATCAAAATTAAATAGATTAAATTTACCTTACTAATTACATAAAATTGGTTCAAGATCTTATCCTAATAGCAAAAAAAATTGACACTGTTTATGCCAATTAAAAGACATAAAATTGTTAAAACCCGTTTTTATAAGTGATTCATTTCAAGGCATCGTTTAAGTCAAATTAATTTGTGCACTCTATAGACAAGTATTCATAAAATATGAACTATATCGTCCAATCAGCAATTCTACTTTATTATTTTTTTCGTTACATTTCGAAAATATTTTTTTCCCATTGCTTGTTATTTTTAAGTTTATTTTCTCAATAATTGTTTATCAGTGCAAATATTATTGACATGTTTTCGTAAAAAGGATACAAAAGAAAGCAAAAAATAAGTATTCGGTTTATATTAGTCCCAGCTCAAGCCAGTATCTAAAGTACCACGGGATTAAGGGGTATTAGCGTTTTAAGGAACATTCCAATACTTTATATGCGATTCTAACAATTATACATATGTACATATAATTCATGCACTTCTATACACAAGTGGATTAATATGCCTCTATATAACTCCAGTTTCAAGCTATATACCTTTAAAGTAACTTATTTAACTTTTATAACTCCGTTATGCTCAAAAGTATTTTAAATGTTATATTTGACGAACTAAGCTCATAAAATATGCATAACTTATTCAAGGAGCCAGTCATTCCACAAGTTTCAAAATTCCGCTTTGAACATATGTATTTAAGGTACACGAGTCATGAACAAGGTTTAAACGATTACTTTAATAACCCATACCGGGAAAAAAGGAGTTGACATACCAATTTTGTAGTCATACTTAATGGAATACCCCTGACTCAAAAAAATATTTAAAGCTAACATGATATTTAAATTTAAATTATTGATGTCCGCTTGGATAAAAATCAGAATTGATTTTTTTTAAACTGAAAAACACATTATGAAACCAAATGACTTTTTTGTTCTATCGGGTGATATACGTGTGTATATTATATTTGTTCTTCGAGCTGGCAAAGCATAGTCGAAGCTTTCAGTAGCAAAAAATTATTTAAAAAAATTATTCTGAATTGAATTTTGTTCAACGATTTAAAAATGTTTAGTGATTGGCTTCTCAACACTACAGCTTTAATCTGCAACATATCCTCTTATTTGGGTGCAGGACCCCTACACTTCAATCCCAAAACGCTTCGTTTCACAATAATTCCCAAAGCCACTGAAAAACTCCATCAAAACTTCTGCCTTTGCTTGATTTGGCTCACACTATCAATTCCCATCATACTCATTCGCTATGAAATTGGAGACTGGGAGAAAGTCAACTTGTCTCTGGGCTACCTCTTTGCTGTTTCCATATTCGTCATAATATACTCAATCTGTTGGCTACAAACACGTATTTTAACAAGAATACTCAACGCTCTCGTATATTTCATCAACCACCTTCGTGAAAACTATATGGACCCTGACTTCAATCCCAATAAAAATTCTGCCAACATTTTTCTCGAAGGACTTATCTTAATCGTGACTCTAATTTATACACTTCTTTTTATAAATCTCAGTTTATTCGTGATTGCCGATCCCCAATCCACAATACATTTGGGTAAACTTGTACCCAACGACTACTTCTATTTCCCTATAAGGCTTCTAGTGACATTATTCCACGTTTATCTTTATCTAGTCATTTGTTTTAATAATTACGTAACCGCATTTGCATCCACAGCTTATGGATTCTATATGACACTACTTTTCACTCATGAACTTCGATTGGGAAAACCTCCCGAATTTTATCACACTTTGGACAAACTTCGAAGTAAACCTTATAATCTTCAGTTGGCTTATAGATCCTTTCAAGTTTTACATCATAATACGATGCGCTTTATTGGATATTATTTGTTAGCATTTTATGCTGCATTTACACTAGCTGCGGTTTATGTAAACTTTGTGCTGATTCATTATTGGGGAGTTATGCATCTTATTACAAAGGCCTTGCTTTTAATGATGTCGGTGGTAATTATGGGCTCGTGGACAAGTTTACTGGAACTTGGGAAATTATATTTTGTTAATGGGAGCAAATTACTGAATTCTTGGAAGGGAAGGAAATGGGGGAGTAATATCGATACTAGAGTAATGAACAAGTTTAGGCAAAGCTGCAAGCCGATATTGATTTCCTATGGGAAATTATTTGTGATTAGAAGGCCAACAATACTTATATATTTTAGGGGTGTGGTGAGAGGAACGTTTAGAGCTTTGCTGACCATGAGATAAGCAGGGTTGATAAATGCTTATCATGGCATAAGACAGAATATTCATGACAAAAAAGTCAATTTAAGCTTCTAATATCACAAGTTATAATTGCAAGTATTTTTATTAGCTATATAATAACTTATACGTATACAGTAAATTATAAATAGATATTGATTAATTTTTTTTCTGGTAAAACTCTTACAGCTCCCAATAGGCACAGTAACATGGCTATGACATCGATGCTCGCTTAAGTAAAAATTAAATATGATATTGGGAAAAATATGAATCAATAATTTTATCGTACTGCTATACTAACTATATCATTCTGTACTATTAGTTGGTTGTTTTTATTTTATGGTTCGTTTAAATGGATGGTGATGTATGAGTAATTTAATTTTTGAAAAAGAATGTAACAAGTAATATTAGTATAATTTTTGAAATGTATGTATTTTAATTGAGCTTGTCTAATTAATTGCAATTCGTAATACTCGAATTAAATAAGTAGTAACTGAAAAGCTATAGAAAATAAAACCATGTATTTACATATGTTATAAATGCATTCAAGATGAATTATTCAAAATTCGCTATAATATAAAACACACTCCGGGACACATACCTAAATATGTACATAAGCTTGTTCACCATAAATTGGTTGCGGGTTCCAATAGCTTTTATTTGGTTGAATGTGAATGTCTCTGTGTGTATTTATTCAAATTTAACTTCCGTCATGAGTTGGGCTCGTTTGTCTTTCAAGTATGTGGCTGCATAAATACACTCCACTAGACAGAATTGCAACTACTAAAATAAATAGATTACGTGAAATGTGGTTACTTTATGCATAACAAAAAGGCCTGCTTACTGTGACAGCGTGCTGAGTGCATAACTGTCGAGAATGAAGTTTGTCAAATTCATTGAAAGCTTTCTTCTTTCATATCAAAGTAGTCTACAGTCCCGCAATCAAACTTATTGTCTGTTTCAGGTAATCCGTTCAAAAGCTAGATTTAGGAACAAATAAACAACTCATCATTTGAAAACAGATAACGAGATGTAGTTGTCGGAAGCACCGATTCGGTTTAGGACAGTTTGACAAGCCTTCAAAGAGGATTTTGTTTGAGTATTTAGTAAAAGGAAATTTACAGCGTTTATTATCACGTATGCTTTTGGATCTTTTCATTTTATGTAAAAAATGTTCGTATATACTTACTAGCTTTCTTTTTCCGACTGCACTACACATCAAAATTACTAGAAAAGTAAGTAATACGAAAAGTTTCAGGAAAAGAGGATTACGACATGTCCAATGCAATAAATTGATAATAATTCGCAAATATTTACAACTTTTATTTGTATAGTTAGTTATTTAGATCGAATTTACTAATTTGCCGAATTTAATTTAGTTTCTACCGGAACGAGTCAGAATAGCTTTAAGGTTTGTGTTATTATTATGTCGTTTCAAAATTACAAACCCTGGACTAATCCCATTCAAAATACAAACTATACAATAAGTAATTTATAGTTTAATAATTGTTGTATATTTTTAGGATTTCTAAAATGCGTGTATTGTTTACGGTACGGTAGTTTACAAAATTGCCACTATGATAAATGTAATAACAGCAGAGTTCGCATGTGCATATGCTTTTGATAATTTGAACTTGCACAAGTAGTTTCATGATGTTGGCTTAGTTCATTCTCTGACATAAACAGGTAAATAGTATTTACTTCTATAAACATATGTATAAGAAACATTCATATCCAACAACATTTATTTATATGTACTCTATCAATACATTTTGCCTGCGGCGTAGAATCATAAACTTTTTTTTGTAGCGAAACTGTTTTT
>JAQFZG010002454.1:0-16586 GCA_034695465.1 Entomobrya nicoleti
CTGGAATTTTGGACCCCAGTTCCACAAAGCTTACAATTTTATCGTCAATTGTATATGGAGACTCAAATAAACACTCGATGGCATTTTGATATCCTTATTTCGAAATTTAAACCGCCAAACGATATAACAAAAGCTTGGGTTAGAGGACTTCTTCAAGACTTTTATACGTTTCAACAAGCACCAAGACAATCATGGGAATTGATTCACTGGCAAGTTTCAAAACAAAGTAATAAAATCAAAGCGGTACAAGTTTTCTGCCGCTATTGCCACAAATGTTTCCCATATTATCCTGTACTTATTAGATCCAAATACTTAACGAGTATACACTCATTTAAAACTCGAATGGCACAAATGAATAGTCAAACAGATAATATAATTTGGAAATTGAGACTCTACAAAATGTCCAACGACAATGGACAGTTTCAACAACAAGCAGATGAAAAGGATACGTTAAAAAGTTTCACAAAACGTTTCGTAAACCCAACAACTTTTCAAAGACAACAAGCCATCGATCAATTAATGTTTAGCTATGTCCTTGGAAATGCAACTTATCATAAAAAGGAATCTTCATCTCAAAATGACTGGCAATCTGAATATTGCTTTAGTAAACAAAATAAAGCTTGTGGTTGTGATAAAGAAAGCATTGACTTGGTTTTATATCCCCATATTAAATTTTACCAAGATGCAACATGGTATCCAATGCATCTACAGTTTTATCAAGTAAACTTATTATTTGCGGCTTGTGGACATACTCGTGGAAATCCAGCATTTTATGAGCTAGTCTCACCCTACCATAAATATTCTTGGTGTGTTATTTCAATTTGTATGTTTATAGTCCTTCCTATTCTATTGGTAACCATGGAAACTTTTTATCGTGGCGTCATCAAATCGTTTTCGGTGACAAGTTCGTTTTACAATTTACTCGAACAATATATTTTCGCTAGTCTTCAAAGTTTGGTTGAGCAAGGATACATTGAAAGAAAATACAGTTATTTTCGTTGGGTATCTTCAGTTATGATACTTATGGCAGTTATTTTGAGCAATGCTTATAAGGGAGAAAATATTACAAAAATTATTAGTCCATTGCCACCAATTCCGTTTAGAGAGTTTAACGATCTTGCGAACAACAATTTTAATATATATTCCTGGCAAACTGAAGTGTTTAATTTTAAAATGGAACGTAAAGAAATTTGGAAAGAATACCGGAAGTGCCACGATTGTTACAAGAAAGTTGGCACACATTGCTTTAGCTCAACTTATTTTTATATTGGGGGATATTCCAAGAATAATTTTAGAATCAAAAGCGACTTGTTTATGAGTCTAGCCTACAGTACAAGGAGATACTTTCAAACGACTGTACCAGATACGATTAATTTGGTGAGATATTGTGATATCGAGTTGACGTTAACAGATCGAGAACTGTTTATACTGAATCATAGCATGATTATTCCACCCAAGTGGAAATATTATGATGCTTCATTTTACCCGATGGAAGTTTTACAAAATTGTGATGTAGATTCTAAATTTTCAATAATTGACAGGGAAAGTGAACTTTTGAGCTATAAAATTAGTTATAATAAGAATAGTAGCAGTTTTAAGGGTCCAGTTTCATTTGGAACGGAAGTGCTTGGTAGTTTTGCTAAAGGGTATGTTCTTAAGGGAACGATACAAGAACGAATTTGGATTAGAATGCAAGGCTTATATTCATCTGGTATTTTGGGATGGCATAATCGGTTTTGGAAAAGATTTTATGAAGATATTGGCATGTTACAAGATGTCCCTTCAGTAATAGGATTTCAGGCTAGTAGTTTGGGAGGTAGTATAAAGGTGGTTTTTATTGTATTTCCGGTAGGGTTTTTATTAGCTTTTTTATGTATTTTGATTGAAAGTTGGAAAAAGACGAGATTGGTTTGGAATATGGGTTTTAGTGTTATAATAAAAGTTTGGAATGGTTGTAATATTGCTTGTAGACGATTTAAAAACGATAACAGGACGTAGCAAAAAAAAGTATGACAAGCATGACAAGTAAAAATTCTTCCAGAACTAGCATATTTCGTAATTTCATTAGAATTTTGTTTGTGTGTGTTCAAAGCCAAATTGACTGAAAACCAAACCAAAATGAAACGAAATCAACGCGTTGTATAAGTATCCAGTAGTATCCTAAATCCATCGTCGTGTATCAGGTTGTGGGTTGTGTGATTGATTGATTGATTGCTTGTGTTGTGCTGAGTCGTCCGTCGGCTATACTGCTACTCGTACTGACTACTAGCTAGCTAGAACTGACAAACCGGAAATGTACTCTTTAAATTGATATGATAGCATATTTATACCGTGATAAGTTCTAAAAGGTGAAAAACAGTTTATAATTTGTGCTAGTTTATATTCACTTAATTAGAAAAAACTATGGCGACGGAAGTGAAAATTGAGGTGAAGCGGGAGGAGATAGGAACTGGCGAGGAGGAGCCACCGTCAATGAAAAGTTTAAAATTAAATGGAGGGGCTGAAAGTGAGATTGGCGTTAATTTGTTGTCATCACAAACCATTCCGTTAAGTTCGGTGGCAGTATCATCATCATCGTCGTCTTCTTCACCAATAACAGCTACTAGTTCCAGCACAATTCCCATGGAAGACGTTATATCTGAAGCTACATGGTTTTCCAAGGAAGTTAAAAAGTTAAAGGAAGAACTTGATTTGGCGCGACAAAAGATTGTGGGGCAGGATGCAGAAATTAACAAGTTAAATGTGAAGCTGGTGAAAGCTCAAGACTTAGTTGCAGAGCAAAAGAGGCAACTTGAAATTGCGGTTGGAAAAGAAACAAAGGCGGAGGAGAAAATAGCAAAGGTGCAGAAAATTTTGAGGGAAGAATTTAAGTTGATGGCATCAACGACACCAGCAACACTAGATATTGCGATGCCAAAAACTCAACCAGAACCAAAGATCCTATCTAAACAACCAATTAAAGTGGAGGTGCAAACTACGTCTCAGTTACTTCCGGAAACTGTTGGGCTAGGTTGTGCAGCTGTGGAAGGTCACGAGGAAGATACTTCTGAAACGCGCCTGAAGGGATTCTTTTGCATTTGCGGGGCGGAGTATAACACGAGATCCAACTTGATCATTCACATCCGGTCATTCAAGAAGGAGGACGAATCGAAATGTAAAGTTAAACAGAAGAAGCCCAACGGACGGAAAGGTTGTCTTGGATGCAGGGAATGTGGACAAACTTTCCCTTCGCTGGCACACGTTAGGAAGCATCACAAATCAGCGCAGTAAGACTAATTGGAAATATTCTCTTTGAGATTATTGTTGAATTTACGAATCAATTGAAATAATTATGTATTCTTGTTTACTTCATTAATAAGTTCAAAGGCAACTGTCGGAGAAGCGTGGGAACCTCTCAAACTGCGAAGTCGAGGACAACCTGTATCCATGTCCAAAAAAGGCAAGGTATCCAGCGATCCAGTTTCCATCTCAGCTGGAAAGAAGCATTGCAGGGACATTGCCAAACGCCAGCAAGGAATCTTCTGCATTTGTGGAATTAGGTTTAATGCTCGCACGAGTTTGGATGCCCACATTCAGGCTCAAAATAAACGTGACGTTGAACCGTCCTCAGCTTGTTCCCCTCCACCTTCGAAATTCCTCTCAGTTGGAGGGCCTACAAAAGGAACGCGAATCGCTGGTGTACGCCGTGGAAGTCGAAGAAGACAGAATTGTATTCGTCTACGTATGGCTGTCCAGTAAGTTTATTATGCAATTTTAGCATGTAGTTTGGTATTTTGTAATGAGAATGCTCCAGTTTTTTTCAAATATTTTATTCTGACTTTTTTGAGCAGTGCACCCCAGCTTTCAGCACAGTCGATTCTCCATCCCAGTAATTTGGAAGGTTTGGGATTGGAACCTTCTGCTGTAGCACCGCCGCCACTACGCAATGATGAAGAGAAGGTGGAAGAAAAAAAGGAAGTCTTGCACAAACTGGATGCAGCTAAATGTGGCAGATTTTTGCATTGTTCTTGTGGAAAGGACTTTGTTACCAAGAAAGGTTTTCAAACTCACGTGAAGCAGAAAACGGAAAAGTGGAAGTTTCGGTGTGAAATATGCGACAGGTTGTTTTTCTATAGTTCTACTAAGAATCAACACATGATGAAGATTCATAAAATTGCGATGATTGGTTCGGAAGAGGCCGGACATACTGGAGGTGTGGACTTGCGGCAGCCGCAGCAGATAACGGAACAGTAAGTTTACTTCACCCTTGTACGCATTATTAATTTAGTATTAAGAAATGATCAAAAATTTGTGTACTTAATAAAATAAAATTACACGTTTACTTTTAGAAACAAGAAAGCAGGACCCAAGTTCCCTTGCAACTTTTGTGAAAAAAGTTTTACCTTGAAGAGCTACCTTACAAGGCATTTGGAACGTATGCATAAAATTGAGGGAGTCGCTGTGAAGGGAGCTTCCAGAGTCAAACGTCAAACTCAGTGTATAAAATGCGGAAAAAAATTCAACACGCAGGTGGAATTGCTTTGCCACAATAAAGTGTTTCAGTAAGTTTTTCATTGACTTTTTGACAGTTTTGACTTTCTCCAACTAAATTGCACTTAAAATTTAATCACATGGGTAAACGTAAAACTTTTATTGGTCATTTCATTTTGATTAGCAAAACAAGCTTTGAACAAGTAGCGAGATCAAGAATGACGAAGAAGAAGGTTATCAATGCAATTGCATGTGTGGATTGTGGATCAAGGTTCCGGACATTTGCTGACTTGCGAAAGCATCAGAAAGCGGAACAGTAAGTTTAATTAACTTAGACCTCCACCTAAACTGTACAAATATTTAGGAACTGTTATGAAGTATCGTACTTAATTTATGTATATTATACGTTAATTTTTTAGCAAGGAGAAAGCAGAGAATTGGTGAAAATGCAGCAGCCCAAGCCACGAATTGGAGTAAGGAGACAATCGCTCAAGTAGCTATTTATTATACAAGCCATGAAATCTTTTTAAAATGATCAAATAAATCATGATAACTAATCAACTTCAAGTTATTCATTGGTAAATATTTATTAATTATTCACTTAACGAGTTTTTATGAATTTATAAAGCTGACAGTTGTTCTACACATGATAATTAGTAACAATTCTGAAAATAAATCGTTTAAATAAGCATATCAGCAGCATCTTATCATTTATCAACTTTCTCGGCTCCTTGAGTGATTCCATGGCTCTTGTTCAGGTGACAAAGCAAGTCTTCCCTCTTGGGAAATGACCTGGGGCAATGCTGGCATTGGAAAATTACTTTTCGAACCACCACCGTCGTACTCTCCATATTTTTCTGCAATTGTGCCACGTTGGTCTTAACAGGATCTTGGTTATGGTTATAGTGTGTTCTGCCCATATGACTATTTATAGCATTTTTCGAGTTAAAACCCATGCCGCAAAGCTGGCATTGTAGTGTCGATGGCCCCCCTTTCACATGAACAGTTCGTTCATGGCGTCGCACATTTCTCAACCATTTGAATGTACCTGGGCAATGAGTACACTGGTACCGGACTCCTTCATGAACAGATTCAATATGTCGGCGTATTTCAGATTGCTTCTTGGATTTTTTAGTGCACAAATGACACTTGAACACGACACCTTCGTTGAAATGAACATATCGCATGTGTAGACGCATTGATTTCTTCCATTTAAATTTTTTCCCACATTTTGAACATCCAAAGCTTCCATCTTTATTAGCACTTGTGTAAATATCATCTTGACCTTTTCCGTTTGATAACTTCACTGGCCTTAAGAAAACGTTCAGTTGGTTAAATTGTATAAATCAATTTAATAATCCAATAGTAAAAAAAATGATTAATCTCAGCACTGCTTACTTTGATTGGTTCCCTTGGCTATCATCAAGATCGTTTTCTGCATCCATGTCAGATTCACCTTCAATGTCATCAGGAACATAGGAGCTGTCATCGTTGTCATCGGCGTCAACATCCTCATCGTCCATTTCAGCATCCCGACCGCTCGTGTTGAAACCATCTTCATTGGAAACTGCTGTAGCCATGGGTACAGAAGACTTGTAAGAAGACATCCTTGGAACCTGAACGCTGCTGTCGTCAGCATTACCAGAACATCTGACAATGGCAATGGAGGAAAAATCCTCGTTTTGTTCTCGATGAGCATCGATTTCAAAGTTATCAGAATTTTCTAGCCACAGAGGATCCTCAACTACTGGACTTCTTGGGAATTCTTGAACCTCGGAACCTTCTTCCTCGTCATTACAACAGGTCATCAAAGATAACACAGCATTCCGAAGACTAGACTTAATTCCTGTAATCACTTGGCTTTGCTTGTTCACTTGCAAGGTCAGTCGTTTCACTGCGTCCTTCAGTGATTCAATTTCTTCACCACATGAACATGGCGTCGGCGATGGCAATGAACTCTGACCTGGATCATTTGAGGATTGACTTGAAACCATAGGCGTCACAACGAAAAAATTGCAGCCTGGACATACATACCTCGAAAAATATACAAACATCTTCTTATAGGAGTTCACTTTTATTTTTATTTATACAAGAAAAGTGACATTGGTTTAGTTAAAATAAAATGAAAATTCAATTACTATTAATTATTTTATGAACTAAACTTTCCAGACGTTACTACTATGTTGCGAATTGCGAAATTCTACGGTTGCCACGCCAAGATCCGTGCTTCAACATCACGGAATTGGACTGACATATTTGAAGCACCGTGACAGCACTGGCCACGAATATTTTTCTGTGCCAGACCAAAGCGAAGCAAAAACTACCATATACTACAGTGACATACTAGTTACCATGAGTATTGGACTTTGTATGTGATACAGATAAATCCAACTAAAATGTTTAAAATTAACTAAACAGAAGAATTAATTAAATTTGAGATCAATTTTCTTGGGTTGCTCGAGATCTTGTTCATTATATTGAGGTTAACATTAATTAAATTTAAATAAGCTAACGATCAAATTCGTTAACTTGGGCTTAGGATTACAATCGTTCAAATAAGCTTGTAATTGAATTAGTTACGACGAATTTAAAGTCAAATTGGTCTAATTGAGCTCAAATTTGAATTCATTTAAAACAGCTCGATCAAAATCATTTAAATAAACTCAAAATTGAAATCGTTTCGTAAAAACGATCTTAGAGTCGAATTCGTTAAAAGGATCTTAGAATCAAATTCGTTAAAATGATCTTAGAATCGAATTCGTTAAAATGATCTTAGAATCAAATTCGTTAAAATGATCTTAGAATCGAATTCGTTTAAACAACAAATGTCCTTATAATCGAATTCGTCAAATTGATCTGAGAATCGAATTCGTTAAAATGATCTTAGAATCAAATTCGTTAAAATGATCTTAGAATCGAATTCGTTAAAATGATATTGTACTCGAATTCATTAAAATAAGGTTAAGATAGAATTTAGTAAAACTAGCTTTAAATTGAATTAATCAAAATTAGAAGATTTAATCCATCAAAGGGGACTTCGAATTCGGTAAAATGGGGTAAACTCTATTTGACATAAACTGAAGATATTGATTGCTTTTAATTTCAAGAGCGGTAAGATAAAATGCAATACCTTATCCAATACGAGGTTTGATTCGATTGATTTTAAGATTGAATGCGATGTGTTTCAGACTGAAAATAATGTGTTCAAGATTGAATTCGATTTCTGATTAAAATTGAGTTCGATATCGGTTTAAGACTGAATTCAGTATGTTTAATTTTAGACTCGAACTGCACATGACGATTTTTAAATCGATTTCGATATGGTTAAATCAATTACCCTGTTACAATGTCCAAATCACTTGTAATATCCACAAACTAATCAAAAACAACAACTAAAACTGAAAAATATTTGTGTATGAAAAACTGTTCCTATGCTTTTAAAAATTTATATTGTGAATCGGTTTCCTCTGTTTTTACATCAGGCTTATTATTCGTCTTTGTCAGATCCATAAAAATATTTCATTTATATTACACATCTGAGTAAAGATGGGATTGATTACTACAAATGCTTATGCAGCATTTAGTGATTTAAAAAATACCTTGGTCAGACTTGGTGGCTTCAATTGCACTCAGAACTGCATTGTTATTCAAATTTGGTTGATTAGTTTGTGGGAATTTCTCGTCCAGCCGTTTATTATTCTTATTATTAGTATTATTCAATTTTGGCATTTTGAATATACTTAAATAATTTTTAATAACAAACTAAAAGCCATAAACTTAATTTGATAAAAATGATATAAACTTTAAACAGGTTTAAAAAATCAGATTGTCTGATGTAAATAAACACGCGCATTTACTTAGGACCAAAGAAATGTATTTCATGCATTCGATATATCGCTGGTTGCTCTTCGCCTTTCCGTTTGTTTTGATTACACGTAAATATTCTTTGTTGTCATATTTTCTATGCAATTTGGTCAGGTCATACACAGACTGGTGAAGTGAACTAAAATTTGTAATACATCTGTTTTATGTTGATGAAATTTTCAGCCTGGACATTTGACGTATAGCCTGGACATTGTCCAGGCTGTCCGGTGTATTGTGACGCCAGTGCTTGAAACATCTTCCTTTTTTGTCACTGTGAATTCCTCGGTGAATGAATCTCCATTATTTTCCAAATTCATGGAATCAGGAACGTGACCATCGACATTCAAGTCCTCATCTTCTAACTTCACTTTTCTTTGGTCCTGATTGACCAAAACACCCTCTTTTTCCTCGCCTCCTCCGTGCCTCATATTTTTCTTATTTTGGTAAAAAGGTTGTGACCTTTTAATTGAATTAGTTGGGGACTTCATATTTAATTCGGTGTTTAGTTGTAAATTCAAAAAACAAACACAACTCAATTAAATAATATTTAATTAAAGTATTACTACTGTAGATGACCATGACAAGTTTCAATAATTTTCAAGTTTAAAAGTTTTTGTACTTAAAAGTCACTAAGTGACCACATGATTAGTAGCTTAGTGGATGAGGAGTTCCTAGTTCCTATCCATTGACAAAAAAATGATCTTGCCATAGTAACCTGAAGCATTGTGGTGCCGGGGAAACACTTTTCGTGCGCGGGGAGTATAAAAGATGGAAGGGTTGCATGTTGCATTCATTCATGCAGAACAGCAAGAGATATTTTTTTTTAGTTTTTGGAACTGTGAACTGCTGGCCTTTGGCTATTTTCTTACTTTTACTTGAGGTAGAATTTTGTAATTAAAAAGTTTATTAAATTGATAAAATAGTTGCATCTTGATAAGTTTTAAAAGTTGTTTTTTGTGTTAGTTGTGCTAGTTTTTTATTTTTTGTGAAGATAATGATGGAATTCTAAAACTTAATTTAAAAAACTGCAACTTAATTACATTACAACCATGGAGATCATGGAGACTTGGGAATTCCCCATTTTTGTGAATCAGGAGGGGGAGGAAATTGGCGAGGAGGAGATATCGTCAATGATCAGTGTAAATGGAAGTGCTGGGAGTGAGATTGACGTTAATTTGTTGCCATCACAAACTATTCCGTTAAGCTCGGTGGCGATATCAGTGTCATCGTCTTCGTCACCGTCTTCGTTAACAGCTGCAACTAGTTCACCCGTGGATCCTTTGGGAATCATTTTTGAAGCTACACAGTTTGCCACTGACATTCAAAGGTTAAATGGGGAACTTGGTTTGGCACGACGAAAGATAATGGACCAGGATGCAGAAATTATTGCGCAAAATGTTGAATTGGGGAAAACTAAAGACTTACTTGCGGACCAAAAGAAATTAGTGGGACAGGAAAGGAAGCAGAGATTGGAAGCGGAGAGGAAATTGGCTAATTTGAAGAATTCAGTGAAAAGTTTGAATGAAGAATATTCACAGGTTTTTGAAGATGTCAGGCCTTTGATTGAAGGGGAGCAGCAAAGTGCGTCGTTCCCAAAAGAGACACTTGATCAGTTATCGAAATTTGTGGGAGATCGTTTAGAAAAGCATGTGGAGGAACAAATGTCATTGAAGGCGACGGTGAGTGGGATGAACCAAGTCTTCCAAAATTTGATGGAAACTATTAATTCACAAAATTTAGTGCCATCGACCGCACCGGGACCAGTTGTAAAAAATATTAGAACGCCGAAAACTCAGCCAGAACTGCAGGTCCTCCTTACCAGACTAAATGTCAGTAGCAAGTCGGTTTCCATTTCGGGGGAAAAGGATGCAAGTGGACCACCACAGGTTAGCGTTCCTCTATCTTCTCCTTTCCAAACGAATCTTGGAGAAACTGGCATGCCAGTCAATACGCCTAGTGGAGGACTCCGATTCAAAGATGTAGTTGGAAGCCTGACGCCTCTCCCGATTCCCATTGATCTTGATGATGATAAAGACATGCTAGCTATGCAAAAATCAGTATTACATCGCAGATCTGAGAAGTAAGACTTTTAGAAGCGTATTAGTATATCATTTAACTGGTCTATAAATTTCATATTTGGAATAATTTATGTTTTTGTTTCGATTTACTAGTTCAAATGCAAGTACACCAGTTGGCATGCCTAATGAAGGTCAAGGATCCGCGGAGGTATTCAGTAAGCCAGTTTTCAACCCGGGGAAGAAGCATAGCATGGACATTGCCAAACGCCACCAAGGCATCTACTGCATTTGTGGAATTGGATTTGAAAGTCGCACGAGTTTGGATGCCCACATTCAGTTCCAAATTAAATTTGCAAGAGGATTACTCGATGAAGAAGACAAGGAGAAAGAAGACACGAAAGATCTGTCTCTAGCAGGCATGCACGAACATGATACAAGTAGAAATAGCAAATTTTTCTATTGCTCTTGCCGAGCGAAATTTGCTACCAATAATGCTCTTCGAGCTCACATACGACAAAAAACGGAAAAGTGGAATTTTGGGTGTGAATTTTGCAAGAAGGTTTATTTCTACCAATCCACGCTGAAATTGCACATGCTGTCAAGCCATAAAATTTCGGATATTGGTTCGAAAACTCATGGAGAAGGCGGTGTCGAGGAAGGAAGTTCTACTCGCAGAGTCAAACGGCAAATGAGTCTGTGTGCAAAATGCGGAAAGAAATTCAAAACTCCGAAGGACTTATTGCGGCACAATGTATTGTTTCAGTAAGTTTTTCATTTACAGTTTGACTTTCTCCAAATATGAAATAAATCTCACTTCAAATATAATGAATGACATTTGCATGGGTTACTGTACAATTTTATTGATTTTTTTTTTGTTTAGCGAACAAGCAGCCAGATCAAGAAGAATGAGGAAGAAGGTTATTGCAATTGGATGTTTGGAATGTGGCTTGAAGTTCGGAACATTTGCTGACTTGCGACAACATGAGAAAGTGGAGCAGTAAGTTTAGTTGATCTACGCGCAAATAAGCAAGTAAAATATTTAGGGATTGTTGCGAATTAGGAATTAAATTAATTTGTTCCGCTTTTTATTTTAGCAGCAAGGACGCAGGAACCAGTGATTCAATTATTCAGCAATCATGCACAACTCCACCATCTGCACCGCCAATTCGACCAAAACGAAGACAGTCACCCAGACTTACCCCCATCAAAGGACAACAGTTTCACGGATGGGACACTAAAAAACGGCAACTGGGCTTATTGTATTGCATTTGTGGAGTGAACTGCAAGACCAAGAGAAAATTAGAGTTTCACATCTACTACCACAACAAAGAGCGAAATTTCCATTGTTCCATGTGTCCAAGCCGTTTCCCTTTCCAGAGCATACTCGCACGGCATTTGGAAAGTAGCCATAAAATAAAAAGAGGGAACATGGAGGAAGCCACCAGTTCAACGCACAGAGTTAAAAGACAACGTCGGTGTAGAAAATGCGGAAAAGGATTCAAAACTCAAGGGGACTTATTGCGGCACCATAAATTGTTTCAGTAAGTTTTTCCAATATTTTCTACAAATTAATTGCTGTTCAAACTATGTGACATGGCTAGTGGTTAAGGAACATTTTTTTATTGATTATTTTGTTTTAGCAAAACGACAATTGTAGGACAAGCAGCCAGACAAAGAATCAAGAAGAGAAGGATTATTAGCAGAAACTTTTCACGTGATCCCCCGCAAGTTTCATCAGCATCCCCAACCATCCGAGCAAGAAAACTAACTCGCACGCCTACCACCACCACCACCGAAAGACAGACAGCCCACGGATATGACACTGAGAAACAACAACTTGGCTTATTTTATTGCATTTGTGGAAGAAAATGCAAGAACCGCCAAAGTTTACAAGTTCACATTAGCTACCACACCAAAGAGCGACACTTTTGTTGCACCGTTTGCGAAAGTCGTTTCCCTTTCCTGAGCTACCTCACTGCTCATTTGGAACATGTTCATAACATTGACCCAAGTGCCCAACAGGAGTTCTTAAATGTTGATTAATATGGTTTTTTATGTGGTAGTAGCTGTTATTAACTTTAAATTGTGAAAATTTATATTTTGTTAGCTTATTCTTAGCTTCCTTGTACGAATGATCTGTCATCTTTAAAAACTGGTACATGTATGTTCATGGTCCAATTGATTATTTCTCAGACTCATTAGATAAACACTACAAGTGGCATTATGCTTCAATCAAGTTGGATTTTGTCGGGTTTGAAATATTTAATGTTTAATACTTTGAGTTTCCATTTTCAAATTTAACCGTTTGCTTTACAAACACGTAGATGTAGATATAGTGTGCTTTAATATGTGTAAATAATGAAATATCTTGTCTTTGTCTGATTCTCATAGTACTGAAATAAATCATTGCTTTAATTTGAAATATTCCATCTGATGATTTCACCAGTTAATATATAATTGCCCAAAGAAATACAATAGTAGTGACCACGCAAAATCTTAGATTACCCCATTCCAAGGGCTAACTAAATAATCACTCATGCATTTTCATACCTAGCACTAGTCATGTAGTAAGTAGAGAATTTCTGATATTTAGACACGACACCAAGAAGCATATTATGAGACTAACAATTTTAAAAAAAAGTCATGCACGTAAGGAGCTTCAATAATAGCCTGCTACATTTCTCAAGGAAACGAAAGGAAGGAAGCAATAACAAAAAGTTAAGGGTTCAATGCATTTTTGGCGAAGAACGAACATGCAGACGAATTGTTAAACTGTGGTTCTGGAAATCTCACGAATGCTTCTTGAAGAAATGATTTCACAGATTGAGATGAGCTTGCATGTAAAAATGTGTTGAAGGCAGACAAGATTACCTTGTCCTTCACGCAACCAAAATGAGAAAAACAGTAAAAGTGAAAGTGAATTCGTTTTAGAGTCAAACATACATCGCAATGCAATTCAGGGCACAAAAGCATAAGTAATTCCTTTGACAAGTCAACACCTTTCTGAAAACCAATAATAAAGTCAACAACATATTTTTAGGCCTCGTATCCGGATTACAATGTCAATGTCAAAAAACAATTCTAAATGGACTAATACTAACTCGTAATTTAAAAGTCGCATCTGCTTTACATGGCTATAATACAGTACAGGTAAAATATTCAATGTCAAATGAATATCCTCCCACCCAGCTTGGGTTAGCCATAAAGACTGGGCACGGCTGTTTTGTTATAATCCCCTTCACCCCTGAGGAGCAATGAACTTCAGCTTGCAAGTTTACATGACTGGAAAAATATGGGAACCAAGATGAAGTCCCTTTTCGTATAAATAACGAGCAAAGTCTTCTAACAAATCATTCCAATCTCAGCTTCTCTCTACTATCATACAAGAATAACCACCTCTCCACTTTTCAAAAAAAAAGTTTTACATTTCCTAAAAACTAAAAATCAATCACCATGAAAGCTGTAAGTTTCCAACAATCACATCAGAAATATTAGAATAATCATAAGATTCCTTTACAAAATTCTTATTGAATATTCCTTTCTATTTTACAGTTTGTTGCTGTCTGTGCCCTCATCGCCGTCGCCTCTGCTGCCCCTAACAGCTACGGAGGTGGTTCAAGCTATGGAAGCCAATCCATCCCCATGTCACCCGCTGGATCACCTCCAGTGCACAATGTACCTAACCACTCTTATGGCAACTCAGTAACCTACACTGCCCCTGGAGCTACCTACCAAGCTCCACCAGTAACGTAAGTAATTATCATCATTTTGGTTTCAATTTTCTGAGTATTCCATTTTGAATGGCAACCCATTCAACTATTTTGTCTTATTCATTTTATAGCTATGCCGCTCCCATGATGACTTTCACCCCACCCAACATCAACTACAACGGACAATCTGTTTCATGTAAATTCTTTTCTAACTATTTACCTGATTTTTTTTTTCATTTGGAAACATATTAAAATGTATCTATTCATTTTACAGATGCCACATCTGCCCAGAACGGATATGGAGGTAATACCCAGAGCTACCAGCCATCTTCAGGTGGATACTCTCACCAAGCCCCACAAGTCCAGAACTACCAACCAGCTTCCAGTGGATACTCATCTGGTGGATATTAAATAGTCAGTCCATTCAAAGCGGTTAATGAAGGTCGCCTTCTGTGATATACCAACTACCAACAATACTTCCTCAACCTTTCTTTTATCGATACCTACGCAAAATATTATTTTTTATAAAAGTATCAGAAATATATAAATGTATTATGAATGAATCACGTAGAGGAAGTTAAAATAAATACAAAACTGCCATTAAAAATATGAAGATGACGACAAGGGGCAATATGACACATTGACACCCAAATTGATTGAAGACTCATTAACATAAAAATTACGTACATATTCTCACCATTTATTCCCTTAAAACGATACAAACAAACTTAATAAAAATTACTTATGCTATTCAAATGCTGGAAACATGCTAGACCTCCAATTAAAAAAATAGTTAATTAACTAATCAAAATTATTTACAAGATTTAGAATCCAAAACTAGTTTATAATAACACTTACAAGTACACCAAATAGGGAAATACTACTATCATACCATTCACAAGGAATTCACAACATAAGCAACGTCATTAAATTAAATCTTTGTTAGAAATTACGCTGGGTACCATGAACCCGAAGACGATGCCTTTTGCACTCCTTGACACTTCGGAACAATTTCCCACAAATTCCACACCCATGACGCTTATCCTCCAAATCTATGTTGTGCTTTGATTTACTATGAACCCTCAGGTATGATACATCCAAAAACGATTTTGGGCACTGATCACATTTAAAAATCTTGCCACGTGACTTCTTCACAATGTGCTTCGAAAGGCTACCTTTAAGTGCGTATGATGATCCACAGACACAAGCGTACACATCCGACGAGCTTGATGATATCTGGTGATGTACTGAGTGTCTGTTGATAACCTTCTTTTTCCGGATTCTTGATTTGGCTCCTTTTCTTAAACTTGTCATTTTGCTTAAAAAAAAACAAATCAATGCAAAATGTTCATTAGAACATGGCACATCATTTCAGCTGCAATTTACTTGAATATTTTTATTAACTTACTGAAACAATTTATTGTGCTGAAGTAATTCCATTTGGGTGTTGAAACTTTTTCCACATTTTGTACACTGACTTTGGCGTTTGACTCTGGATGTAGAACTGGCAACCTCCATATCGCCTCCCTTCACACTGCCTCCCTCCACATCATCACCTCCCTCAATTTTATGCACACGTTCCAAATGCCTTGTAAGGTAACTCTTGAAAGGGAAACCCTTTTCACAAAAATTACAAGGGAATTTAAAGTTTCGCTTGCTGTCACCCTCAATTTTATGGCTATGGTCCAAATGCCGCTGCAGAAAGCTCTGAAATGCGAAACGACTTCCACAAATGTCGCAAGAGAATCTGAAGTCTTTATTGTTGTACCTGATGTGACCTTTTAATCTTAATTCGTTAAGGCAATTTTTCCCACAAATGCAATAAAACAAGCCAAGATGCTGTTTTTCAGTGTCATGTCCGTGGGACTGTTTTGCGTTGTTGGCTAGTTTGGGTGATTTTGTTCCGACTGGTGGAAATGTGTGTAATTTCTGCATAACTTCTTCATCGGGTACTGATGGTACTGCTGTGGATTTCTCGTTGCTAAAAATTAACGCAAAATACAAAAATTTAGTACGGAAATTTTCATAAAATTCTAAATATGTAATATTTTATGAGTAGTTAACTAAACTTACATTTCAACTTTCTCATGTTTTCGCAAGTCAGCAAAGGTATTTTCAGCTTTCACATTTGGATGACTTTTAAGCATGTGTGCTTTCAAAGTTGAATTGTAGAAAAACAGCTTGTTGCAAATTTCACACTGAAAATTCCACTTTTCCGTTTTCTGCTTAATGTGAGTTCGAAGAATTTTCTTGGATGCAAATCTCGGTCCACAAGTGCAATAGAAAAACTTGCTCTTTCTAGTTGTATCATGTTGGTGAACCTCAACCAAAATGTCAGAGGGTACATGATCTTCACCCATGTCTTCGTCATCAACTTCTTGTTTTACAGGTCGTGGTGATGCTGCCGCTGTAGGTTCCAATTTTACCCCAAATGGAATTTCGTCATCATCAAAATAAATGGGAAGAGGCTGTGGGGAAATTGGAGGTGATCCAAAATACTCATCATCATCCTCATCTTGTTCGT
>JAQFZG010002455.1:0-16583 GCA_034695465.1 Entomobrya nicoleti
ATATTTTATTTTATATATTTAGTTCCCATTTTATTTCACTCTTTGGATGCTTCAGCAGTGGTGCTTAAATATCCCATCAAGAACTTGCATAAAAGTCAACACAGTATCAACTCAACTCTAAGAAAACCAACTCAAAGTAACAAGAGGCTACCTAAAACTTGTACATGGATGAAGTCATTGATTCTGGCTTTGTGCCACATATCATGGAAAAGAAAAGAGTCATGCACAAATTCTGCTACTACAGAGACGAGTGCTTTTTCTTCACATCAAACTGAAAAGAGGGAAAGTAAGATGCAACCATGTAGACGATTTCTATAGAACGGTAATACGACTTACTACCACCTACTCTGCTGTCAAAGTGCACGCGACCTACAATCAGTTACTAATGTCCATTTGTATCATGGGTGAATTTGTAGACAGAAATACAAAGATGTTTTACACTGGTAAAATTTAGACGCAATCCAATTTTGCATACATAGAAACATGAAAATGGACAATCTTGAGTACGGCCACGTGCTGGTATGTAATTGCAGAAGAGGATTAGATGCTATAAAAGCTTTCTGCTCATGAAGAACACGTGTTCTAAAAATCACAAACTTTGTGGTATTTCTTCTGCTCTGTTTGTTTGACTTTTTTCAAGTGTTTGCGAACAACTTTCGTTGAGATTTGGTTTTTATGTTGAATCGACAGCAAGTTGAGGGTGCATAATAGTAACTGCTGTACTGTATAAAATTTCAATATCCCTGAAATTCAATTCAAAAACTAACACTTTTGTAATCTAACTAAAATGATTGTCATATAACAAATGCACCACTTTCGTTGCTTACGCAACAAATGACCAAAATCTTCAAAAGTGTCGGCTTCAGAATTGCAAGATAAACGAAAGGGTTATTATTACTAGTATTTCTGACTGTGAACTCTGCATTGTTTTAACCCATTTTATTGCTCTTTTATTTTGATGTCCCACAACATGTTTTCAACATAAAACTTGGAAAATTTTCACACGAAACGCGTTTATTTGTTCACATATGTTGCCCTTTATCCTTGTAATGGGATACGGCGACTAAAAATGTCAAACCAACATTTTTCTTAATGGTTATGTTATTTTTACAATAGACAAATACGTATTAAGGTGCAAATGTGTTTCCTTACGTGATAGGAGGTTGCACACAATTGTCATACAATTTTTTTTACACCTGCACCTAAGCGAAGCTAGCTTAGTGACTTGTCTTGACTCAGTGTTGAATGAAAGACAATTTTGCATGATATTACTCGTTTTAACTTTCACCCTCTCACTCTCAAAACAAAAATCAGGAGGATCATCATATCACATCATCATACTCTACGATAGATCCATGTTGGTGGACTATAATGTATGTGTGTATGTTGAATGTTGATGATGGCATATATATAGGTGTTATAATGATGGTAGTGATGGTCGTGACGATAAAAGTATCATATTACCTGTTAGCGATTTCCCAGCTACTAACACCATCATAATCATCATCATCATCACTAACAAAGTGAAAGAAACATAATATTACCCGCAGGGGTGACTATTATCTTCATGACATGAGTGGGTTGTCTGGATGGGATATTAAGGGATATAAACAATCAGGATTACTCTATTAAGGTGAATATTGAACAAAAGAGCAAACACATCAGGATGGCACTACCAGTTTGTAATATTACTACACACATATTGCGAGACGGGTAAACGTTTAATATTTTTGTAATCTCGTGTTATCATTTATGGAGGATATTACAAAGTTTTTTTCTTGTAAACCGTCTCGAGTTTTATGCTTTCGTGATTTTCACACGAACAAAAAACCGCATCTACATGAATTACATATTATTGCACACCTTTCTTCTTTCTAGAGAGAATATAAAAAAGGTGCTTTTTTATGCCTTATACTCCACGAAGATACATAACTTGTTTGAAGTTGATGCATTAAAATGGATGGTGAAAAGAAAGAGAACGAAAAAGGCCGTTTCTATGTTTTTTGGTTTTTATCATCCCTTCCAATTTCCTGTGTGCAAGTCATGCAGACATGAGAGAACTACAAACTAAGCGATTTCTACCCGCAAGATCAATAAAGACAAGAGAAAAGTGCGCGGGCTTTTTTTGGAAAGTCTACTTGTAAAAATGCTGTTAATAGTCCTTTCTGTATGGATTTTTTTGCACCAATCAACAATATTGTTCTAGAGAAATGCTTATTTTCTTTAGATTTTTTAACGACCAGCCTGTTAATAGCTTGTGTGGGTGGATGTACTTGCACAGAAAAAAAGACTGTATTTGAAGCGCCTTTTAAAAATTGCAAGATTTGTATTTCTTGGCTATTTCTACGAAGAATTTCGGTTCATAAGTTTTTCCTGGAGCTTATTAGTTGACCACTGACTGGCAGTTTTTAACGTTTTTGATTTCGACACGGAATTATTATATTGTTCTGTCATAAATTTGCTACATTTTTGTACTAATAGACATACGTATTATTGAGTGGCATATACAATTATTTTGGTGTAGAAAGAATAGTAATATAATATGTATTGAGATTGAGACTGACTTCAGGAATCAGCTTGAGAGAAATACAAAAGCAATAATAATATTTTACCAGACGTTCAGTTTGGATCATGTAGTATAACAAGTTTGACAGCTTGAAGCTTGTTACGAGTTCCAATAACTTCAGTTACAAGCGGCACCACGTGGCTTGAGACGGAAAACTAGTGTAGCGTTTCCTACTAATAAGTTGGGTACAAAGCAAACTATTACAAAGTATTTTGCTGTGTTTCTACATTACAGGTTACCTAAAATGATAAACATGAAGTTTTCCCTTGTAAAATGTCACGATCTTTAAAGCATAATTTTCCCCCCGAAAAATTCATTTAGGAACGTAATTTTATTGCATTTTTTCTTAAAGCCAGTATTTGTTTGAAACGTTCATCAAATTGGATTGCCTTTTTCCCAGTAAAAATATTAAGGCTGAGGATTTTATGGCCAGAAATGTCAAATATAAAGTTAAGCATAGTATTTAAAATATCGAGTTCGTTATTTAACATCATGGCAAATGATAATGACACTAAACATTATTTGGTTTATGAAATGTAACCATGAAATCACTTTTTGTTGACAGTTAATTTGAAATTTATTATTGATATTAAATTGTAATTAATTTACTACATGGTATTTATCCAATAGTTTTGAAATAATAACATATTATGCAATTACTGTACGATTTAATATCAAATTAAAATTTCTGCACATTGCTATATGTATATATTTAAACACGATATTAAGTTTATAACTCTTAATAAACCTATTAATGTAAATTGTGTGAGCTCAAAATCAATATGTCAGTTTTTTAGCGTGAGTGTTCCTGAATGAATAATGATAACTTTGAAAAATAAAGCATGTGTATACGCTTTGCATTTAGTATTGTAAAGTGAAATGTGTTGTACATATATTGACTCATGTATAACTTTTTTTGAATTTTTGTATGAAAGAAATTAAGTATAAATTGCATTCATGTTCATGCATGTATCTGTTGTGTAAGTACCTGCATCTCTTGCACACTGGTCTGAATGCTTATATTACGATGTAGTTATTTGGTGTGTTTGGGGCTACTTAGAACTTTCCCCCAATAAAAAATCAGCATGAACTCTGCATAAATGCATGCCATGGTAAGAAGAAGGATGGATGGTTGGTTGAGGTTGAGGCACAGGGTACAAGCTAACGCTTTTTACTTCTCTATCGTTCTTCGCTGATTTCTTGGTTTTTTAAAGTGAGTACAGACTGCAGACCAAGTGTAAAACCCGTGGTCGGTCTCAACTCGAAATCTCTCCAGAAAACTACTTGCCATGGCATTGTTGCCAGTAGCGCAACAACGGTAAAAACGCCTTTCAGTACAACTGTACAAAAGCTTTGAAAAACCGTTGCGCTGCTTCTGTTGTACATATGCGATCACAGAGTAAAGGGACTGACTTTCCAGCAAACACAATGAAACTGATTCTTCACAACTACAAGTGAGCTAAAAACCAAGTTTTTCGTTTGCCAGGAAAGTCCAAGGGAAAAAACGAAACTGTGGAGTTGCCTTGGGTCTCTTGTCGTGTAAAATAGGTGTAGTTTTGGAGCTGAAGTTGGAGAAGCAGCACAAAAGTTAGTTGTATTTTGAATAGAAAGGGGAAAAAAGAAGGCAAAGAAGAAAGCCAATGTGCAAAGAATAAACAGAGAAAATGGAGAATAAGCGACACGACGACGATCATAAGACAGCATTGTAGAGGGAAACCTTGGAAAAGTCGAATGAGCGCTGTGAATGTGCACACTCTTCCCATTCTACGTTATATTACCAATCTATTTTCTCTTCTAGCTTGACTCTGGAAACGCTCCCTTTAAAAAGGAATATGCTGCAAAGTAAAGCCACTCATTCCTCCATAGAATCAGTTTGTGGTCGGTCGTGTGTGTGTGCACGGTTTTTCCACTATCAGCAGCATAGCTCTAGCTAGAGATATCTTTGTTGTTCCGCTCTGCTGCTGGTATCTCTATCTTTCCTTTATCCACATTCCCTACTTTCCACCTCCCTCTTCAGCCGATAAAAAATACAAAAAAGAAATAAATGTTTTGTTGGTGTTACTGTTCGAGATTCGAGGTGCATATGTCTTCTTTGCGCGAATTTGGAGAAGACGAAAAGAGAATAGATACAACATTTCTAGTGAGTTATTGTTGGGAACAAGATAACGTTAACTAAATGTGGTAGACTAATAAATATTATTTATGCAAGACGATCATCTCTGCGTGTTTCTGTCGACATTGTTTACTGTGCGTGTATGCGCGTGTGGAGTATGTTTATTTAAAGAGCGATTAGGATAATTGATTTCAGCCTAATTTCAACTGACAGCAAGTTCATTTGAGTGAAATAATTAGCAGCTTTTGATGTTCTTTATCGAAAAAGGGGGAATACGGAAGATAGACTTACACAGACAGACAAAAAAGAAAATAGGCTACGCGCCGAGAAAGAAGGAACGTTTTGCGTTTTTATTTCAATAGAGTTTATTGAAATACAGATAAACACGTGAATAGCAAGCTGAAGAACAAATTTCATTATATGAGAAATCTCGGTATGCAAACTTACGATTTCTTTGGGAAAGTTTACATCCAGACTAAAGCTTAACAGAAATATACTACCACTTTTAAAACTTGTGCATATGTCATATTTGCAAAGTTGACAAGAATAGCACTGGATTATAGTAAAAATGTGCAAATTATACGTGAAGAATAGACGATGAATAAATATAATAAATTTCAATTGTGAAAAGGGTTTCCCTGGGATGCTAGATGATTCAGTTCTCGTAAAATACTGAAAACATCAGAGAAAACAGAGCTTTATTGAATGACAAGTGTTCAGTTAACAAAAAGACGGGAGTGTAATTCGTTTTAAAAAACACAACGTTCCTCAGAAATTATGAGTATGAGAGTTTGTTCTTCTTGTGTCACAGTTTGAAATCCAACTTTCATCATCACATCACCAAGAGAAACCTGAACAGTGCCTTTGAAGGCAGAAACGATTGCGGAGTAGAAGTAGCGCAGCGGAACAATCATCATGTAAGTTTTTTGGGGTTCAAAGAGATATTACTACTGAGGGGGTTGTTGTAGTGTTAGCAGACCATTGAGAGAGCGAGAGAGAAAGCGAAGGAAAGTGAGAAAAAGAGAACCATTCAGTAGTTTAACGAGTAATAGGCGATGTTGTAGAGGCTTTCTTTCTCTGAAACGAACTTTTGAAAAAAAACCAAGACATACAAAGGCAAGTTCAGCATCGGCACCAGTTATAACGGCTTTACATGATATGAAAAAATAAAATAAACTGAAAATTCTATATACTAACTTTTGTATGTGTGCGTGTAACGTAACGCACAAAAACTTTTTTTTATTCTTCATTTTACAAACAAACCAGTCTATATTAAAGCAACACAACAAAAAATAGAAGAATAGGACCGAGCATGTATTTAAAAATATATATGTAACTTAAGCATGCCAAGTCAAGTGAACATTTCCCAGGCTTAAAAAATCTTTTTAGTGCATAAAAACCCAACACTTGTTCCTGATGATGATGATGATCAAATCCTTGGTAGTCAGCACATTATATCCTTACAGCTCAACTTTCTTGATCCGCATTGCTTGTTTTGAACTTTTACTTTGCAGACAGACCGCATATCTCAGACTTTTTTCATGGCAGCAGAAAATAAAAACAGTGAATGA
This sequence comes from Entomobrya nicoleti, assembly GCA_034695465.1. NCBI lineage: Eukaryota > Metazoa > Arthropoda > Collembola > Entomobryomorpha > Entomobryidae > Entomobrya > Entomobrya nicoleti. The sequence continues at coordinate 6,251 of JAQFZG010002455.1, forward strand.
AACTTGTAGCAGCCTCATTCCATTCTTACGTGGATCATGTACCGATGTACCTTTAAAAACCTCTTCATTTTCATTGTTTACTTTAGAGTCGTGATATCCTCATATAAATCATTTGTGTATAGTCAATCACATGACTAGATTATAATGAGATAAGTTGAGCGAAACAAAATAAAAAACAAGAAGGTTGCTTTTGAAAATCCAATCTCCATAAATTTGGTACTGTCATCCTACATTTTATGTAGCTAATTATAGCCAAAGTCCCTTCCCAACTAATTATTATTGTGATTATGATTATTCTCCTTCTTTCTTATTCAGGTTGACAGGATACAACAGCACGACTTGCATTATTCATCCGACAAGATAAGGGAGAAAACTCATCTTTCTTACTTTTACTCCTTGTGTGTATGAGTGTATGTGTGTGAGTAGCAATTTATCTTGTTTTTTGTGTGGATTGGATTGGATGGCACAAGAAATATAAAAAAGTAACAATAGCCATACATACAAGCAACCACATCATAGTACTTATTACACTAAACCAAGTTATTACACTGACTTATGATTAGAAATAAAGCTCTGGTGGTGTTTTTGTGTGTTGTGCTGCTGTTGTGGCTGAGAAGAGATGAATGAGCTCTAACACATTGCTGACATCTTTAATGGATAGAAAGAGATAAGTGCTTGAGCCATTCCTCCCTCGAGTACCCACCGCCGCAAAAGATAACAACAACTCAACAACGGACGGACGATTTTGCTGTTTTTTTTGGTGATGCTATGCGATGCTGTGTGTGGTGTGCGTGATTACATCTTCAATGATTTACTTACGTGTTTCATCATTACACACCAAAGTTTTCTCTTTTTATTTTCGTGGTCGTGCTTGACAAAGAGTCTGGTTGAAAAAGATACTTTTACACAATGTACAGGTGAACAATATAAAAAAACTAGTAGTATAAGTGTGGCCACATCATCTTGTCTCCAAATAAAATTTATGCACTCCAATCAACTTTCCGTCTGACTCACTGTAAAGTTGAGTTAGTGGTCAACTCTTTTCCTTTGGAAAAAGTTTTCATGCACGAGAGAGTCTGTGTGTGTGTGTCGTTATGATGATATGGCGATGAGAGAAAAAGTATGGTGTGGTGGGAAAAGAGATTTGAAAGGTGCAAAGTAAGTAAGTTAAGACATTAGCATATACCTCGTTAAAAATAGATTACCTTCAGAAGAAAAAGAGACAAGAAGAGATACAAGTACTATACAGTGTCAGATAAGTATTTTATATACATTTACTTCTAGAAGAAGAGAAAAAAAGTAAAGAGATGAATGTGTTGATGTGCTCGCAAGATAACTAGTACTAGTAGCAATAAGACGATATAAAGCAAACTATTATTATTATTATAAAGGAAGGAATAAAAAGGACTTGAAGTAGTACTGCAAGGGTTTGAAAAGGTTTTTTTCTCTCCCTCTCTTTCTCTGTCTATAAAAGCCTTATGTAAAGACGAGCCAGTCAGCACTACTACCACCACCACCACCACTTGCCTGACTTCTGGTTACTCCTTTTTCGCCTCTCTTTTACTCTCAATGTCTGTAACCACAAAGTTGTTATTACCACCAACAGCAGAAACAGTTCTACTTGTTTTGTTCTCCCTATCCTCACTCTCTTATTCCACTTTCTCTTCTCTTGTTCCTCACAACTACCACCACCATCATCACCACTCTTCTTCTTCTTTCCAAAGTTGGAGTGCAGAAAGCCGGCTGTCAGTTTAAGTGTCGTTTTGGTCACTATCCAAATCCTAGACCACAAAGTGAGAGCTCTGAGCCAGCAGGTAGCGGGCAAAAGGCAACGTAATCACCATCATCATCACATCTCAACCACCAAGATGATAGTTTAATAATACTTCTCTCGAGCATCTTCACTTTCCCTCTCTCTCTCACTCTCTCTTACCTCCATCTTAGCTTTCACACCCTGATTTATAAAGAAAACAATGATATTTGGTATTGTTAGTAGTACTACCTAGTAGTCTTACAAAAAGTACCTATGACACAGACACAGCCACCTTTGGCGTGCCAAATTATTCGCCTCTTCTTCAGATGTAAGCAGCAGCAAACCTAATTTCGCTGTCGTCATCCTCATCTTCAAACATAAAAATAACAATCAGGATAACTTGAATTGGGTACTTGTTTGGATATTTTTTGGGTAGAAAAAAAAACAGTGTGTATATTGTACTTACATACATATGTATGCTGCTTAGAAATTCAACTTTTATGCATGTACATATATCAATAGTAAGAATACATGATTTCCAATAAAATCATCATCCCAACTAGCCAAGCGTGGCGCCACACAACAAAGTAGTGTTGAGCTGCAGAAGGGAAGAAGACTGGAACTGGGAGCAGATTGATGCTAATCGCCAAGAATTGGCGGTGGTCGTCGGTGTGGCGGCGGTGGTGCTAGAAGAAGAAGAGGAGCGAACAACAACGCAGGTGGTGGTACTACGCTATGCAAATAGCACAATGAGACTCGATTCCCTGTTTCTCCTGTTTTACTGGAGTTTTGAAAATGTTCTCGCACTCCCACAAGTCATCCGAATCGGTAAGCTATAACTTGTCATTTTCATTCTCTGTATGCTTATCTATCTGCATATTATTGCATAACATGTCCTGTGTAAATAAATATTATGCATTCATATCATCATTATCATCGTCGTGGTGCTCACATGTAAGTATGCATGTTTTCCTAAATACATCGCATTGTTATTGGTTTATGGTCGTGAGTAGCGAGTAAACTGGCATCAGAACAGGAATTTCTTTCATTTTCCTTCCTTCTCTGTCTCTTACACCAGTATTGTTTTCTATGTTCTCCTCTCCTCTTCATACATATACATACACAGACATAATAATAATAATACACCACTACCACCACCATTTCCAAAAAAAAAGAATTTTCTCTGTCATCATCATCATCTTGGTCATTGCGTACAATAACTGCACTATACTAGTCACTAGTGCTATACTTTGTGTGTGTTATTTTGTTTGTATGTGTACAATGCGAGTGTTTTTGTGTCCCAAATAAGTTTTATGTAATAATAATACATCGATTTATGGCTCCATTTATTTTCCCTGTTATCGGCGGCGGCGGCAGAAGTAGTGGTGGTCGTCGCAGCGGTCTGCTTGTTATTCTCAATATGAGAGAGGGTATGTATGTGTCTAGAGACTAGAGACGAGTCGAGTAAGCAAAAGATTCAAGTTCCTGATAAATTTCATTCATGTCGGGCTTATTATTATATGATCGAATTTGTTACCACAATCAACCACATTCCGCAAGTGAGTGCAACCACCACCACACGACATTCATTCAACTTGCACAATAATAACAAAAAACAAGCATAAATGCACGTATAGTACTTATATATTCATACTACAACTTTCACTTATTCATCTCCACCTTGCTCACTTTCTCCAGAAAATGGTTCCCTGTACATCCTTTCAGAAATGCTTACATACATAAGTACATAAATACATGCTTTTCTCATTCAAACGGTAGCCATACATGTTGTTAAAGTATTGCCCCAATAGTTTCTATAAAACTACCCTTACTTCGCTTTCAATCTAAATAATGAACCATACTAGCAAAAGCAGCCAGGAAAAAAATATTTGTTATCAAATCAAGGTATAATGATAATGACTGCCGCCAGTTATAATCCGTTTTCTTAGTTTTCCTTATAAATACGCTTGGTTACACACACATACAAACAAATAGACAAAGATACTTAGAAAGTCCCAGATGGATTTTGTCCATAAACCATATAAACCCAGTTTCAGTCTATGAAACGCACCCAACGACACAATGAAAATTATTTGACCTGTTGTTTCCCTTTCGTTTTGTGGAAAGGAATGATGAACTTGTTGTATATCATATGCATATTATGTACTTGTATGAGAATTGTGGGCCTCTCCTTTAATTAGACGAGAGAGATAATGATTTACATGTGATGATTATATTCTATCTTTCCCCTACCATTTCGCTCTCATTGTTTCCCGTCTTCGTTTCCCTTCTAATGAAGTAAAATGCAACATCATTCCTCCCGCCAAACCACCAAGCCATCATGATGATAATGATGACATGGCCATTGTGCACGTCGTACAACGACGACGACGTTAATAATGATAACAGTATTAAAAGGTGGCTGTGTGTATCTGTGTGTGGAGATGTGTGGCTGGTGGATGAAGAGTAGAGATGTTACATTCTTTGTACATTTCAGTTTGACGCTCTAATTGTGAAACCGCTCATTAATGTAGACTTTCCTGCTGAGAGTGATATATACTGTATTTAAGCCAACTTTTTAATTGTGAGATTGGAGTAGAGCGCTTTCATGCCATGCTCTCCTCTGTTTGGCAGAAAATGCAAAAAAAACTGACTAGCGAATGATAAGCATGTATGTTAGTTGAGCTGAAGGATTTGTAGCACAAAAAAAGTCTCTACTTCTTGAAATTGTGTATACCAAAAAAAATTAGCATAGTTACCAAAAAATGTAAACAAAGTGAAGTGAAAATTATTCTTCCGCAGGCAACTAGCAAGTATTTTGTTGTAGATCGAATACATAAAACTGCGACACGGTATCAAAGCAACTGCTTTTTTTATTGTCATCCCATCTCTCTGTCTTGTCCGTTTTTAGTTGAGCAGCAACAGTAACAAACGGTTAGCTGTATCATCCTTTTCCTAATCCATGAATAAATTATTTCGCTTGAGACTTGACGCTTGCTAATAGGCATACATATTTATGTGTGAGTATGCATGTGGTTCATGTCATGTCCCGTAAACCAACTGAATCAACCTCAAAGTTTTTAGCAAAAGCATACACATACACACTCACTATATGACTACTAGTACGAAAGACACAAAACTATAAATGTGTCGCTGTTTGTGCTAATGAATATGTGCATAAAACAAAAATTCATTACGGGTACTGTGTGAGCGCATTAACAACTCAATATAAACAGCAAAACTTGCAAATGAACTGTTTGGTTGGTTGATGAGCGGTCCTGTAGCGGCGTTGGCGGACCGCTACATATTTATTTTAGAGGATTTCTATACTTTTCTAGTATTTAATCAATGAGTATTTTTAGGGGCTAGTGGCTAGTAGTCCTCGGCATTCATTATTTTTAATCCTTTGGTTTAATATTGTATATTCATTTATTTTGGTATGACCATGATCATCATGGGTAAACTGTGTAGCTATTTCGTTACTATTGGACTATAGTGCTCCCAAATGACCAATACTGTCTAATATCTAAAAATTCAAACAAGTTTTTCCCATTCCGTTTAAGTTTTATTTGAAGTTTACCCATTTTTACAGATCCGCATGCACATGGTCACGCATCCATAAAATGATAGATTCCAAACAGGAAACGACTTCTTTCGGGGTTTATGCAAGTATATTAAAATACCTTCAAAAGGAAGTTTCGATCTGGATATAAACTAAACGATATATTCATCAACACGCGTACAAACTCTCGGAATCTACGTCTATCTTGATCTAAACTTTTCTAGAGCACACATATGTAAAAGTAGTCAGCTATTTGAAAACATATAGTACTTCTTTACTTACTATGATGGATTAGAAGATACATTTCTGCATGCTCTTCCAAAGAAAGTCTAGAAACTGACCAAAATGGTCATCAAATCATCGTTGTGTTGCCCACGTTCACAGAGCATCAATCGCATCATCATCATCATATATAGCATTTTATCAACAACTTTCTTTCAACATCATCATTTTTGTTGATGACTAAGGGATTTGGTATGCCTTGCCACGGTATGGTTTGATACGACAGTAGTGTGTGGTGACAGAGAGGTTGGCGAAAAAAGAAACATGCCTCTTCGTTTTCTCCTTCTTCATCCTTGCACACAGCTTTCATGATTTACCATTTTACCGGGATGAGATGAGCAAAGGTATCCACAGTACATACATGCACACACACAGTCAGTCAGTAATATTATGCTTTTTATAGCGGCTGTGTGACTACAGAAGAGTAAAATAGACGTGTTAGCTTTTCTATCATCATGATGATCATTTTCTAGTACAACTACCTATATTTACTATATTTGTAACTGTACAAGAGAAAGCTCGTGTTTGACTACTGCTACTACTATAAAGCAACACACAACTCATCTCTTCTCCATCTTGTCAGATATTTTCACCAGACTTCTTTTTTTTTGGCTAGGCCTGTACCACTAACTCGGTTTTCCCTTCATTTTCCATCTCCGCCTCCTTGTTCCTCCCCAACATTTTTTTTCAAGTTTTTCATCAAGGAGAATCAGAGTGAGAGAGAGAAAAAATACGAAAGAGTAAAAAAGGTAGTAAAATGAATGAAGTATGGAAAAAGACGACGAAATTAGGTAGCAAGCAATATACATGTCTGAAAACTTTTTTCCTGACTTGACTTACCAGTTGTCTGAAAAAAGAGAGTTACATGTTCTTGACAATAAATATGGCGAAACCACTTGCTATTTTTACAGTCTCTTCTTCTGTTCTTCTATGCACTTTTTATTATGAAACTATACACCACCGCCACCAGAGAAAAAAAACACACTTTGCTTCTATTTTTTTCTCTCTCTTTTGTAAAAAATATAGTTATTGAAGCATGACAATTGAAAAAGGTTTTGTTAAGGTAAATATGTATACAGTTGGAAGAGTGTACTAGCAAAATAGGCACGTACGTCTACTTTCGTGTAATAGAGTATAATAATCAAGTTTAAGTAAGAAGTGAAAAAGGAAAGAAAGAAAGGTGAAGCAGTAAAGCCGCATTTTCTACTCATTCATTCATACAAAACATAATATGCATGGATGATGCAGCAGTAAGTCTGATGTGATGATGTATGAAAATTATAACAAAAGATGATAAAGAAAGGTATAGCAAAATGGCGATATGGATAGAGACAAGTCGAAAGCACTATGGCAGCAACTATCTAATTTTGTTCTCTTGTTAAAAAAAGGAAATCTTTACGAAGAAAAAAAAAGCATTTCTGTCGACTGTGTTGTCTCTCTTTGCATTCTTTGATAGTTTTCGCCGTGAATTGCTCTATGTCTGTTTTTAGAAAGGTGAAATCCCAATTCACCAAGGTACAAAATGTCTTAGTCCGGCTTTACCTTTTCTTAAGTAAATCTCTTTTTAAGCAGGTTTATTATTATGAGATGACGAAGAAGAAGTAGAGAAGTAAAGTCTTCAAAATGAGTTTAGCTTTCTACTCAGCTGAACCATACTTATGTACATTTTAGCTCACATCAGCAGACTACAAGCAAGCAAATGTGATTTGTTGGGGAAGAAATCCGAGAAAGTGGAAAATAAAAGGAAGGAAGTTTTTGAAATTGCTAAATTCATCGTGTCGCGTTGTTCCTTCGTTCTTTTCATTCCTTCTGTTGCTTCTCGAAGGGCCACTTAAAAGACTCGAAATGTATTCGAATGGAAGGCATTATTAAGTATGCTTATTATTTGGAATTGGTAAAAAGGAAAACATTAATATATTTTAGTATAGTGATCACATCGAAGGAAGATGGTAATAATAATGATAATTGTTTTGTAAGTATGCATGTTTATGTGAGTTTACGTGTAGCTCCATCCATTAGTATTTCTAAAGGAATTTTGTGAACTAAATCAGAAGAAACTTTGGTAATTTTTATTGCGTTTCAAGTAGAAAAAAAAGGGAAAGTGTGCAGTAGATTGACAAAATTATTTGATTACTTATCAGGAAATTTCCTGTACTTGTTTACTTGCTTACATTTTAACCAATTAGTTATTATTGCTGTTTTCTTTGAATTTTCTTGAAAAAAGTTTTTTTTCTTGGAGAGGAAAGTAGCGCTTTTTTAAAGTTCTTCGTTCTGATAAGCACTCCTGGGAAACTTAATTGGTTACAAATTAAAAACACGCTTTACATCCTCCATGCATGGGTGTAGACAAGTCTTTCAAGTTGATGACTTCCGTGAAAAAAAGCTACTTCAAGTGTACAAACAATTCGATACTGCTCCTTATAAAAATATAAATACGAAACGGCATGCTTTCAACAACGTAGAAGGCCGCGTATCCATTTTGCATCCTCCCTTTCAAATGTTGTGAGTACTATAGCACTTTTCTTACCCACCAAGTAGTTTGGTTGGTGTACCTCTTCTCATAAGACTTGATTTGAAAAGTTTTCGAACCATTCCCGCTGCCCTCTCGTAAATACATACATACGTGTCGTACTTGTGCATCCTTTTCAAAGATTTTCTTGTAAAAACATAATAAACTATTTTGTTAAGAGTTGAAAATAGAGAAGAGGACGAAGAATACATGAGCAAGTTACTTCTGTTCTGTTGTTGTTGTTATACAACATCAGATTTCTTCTTCTTTTTCGCGTCACACACAACGTTCTTTAGTATAAATACTCATAGTTTTGTTAGTGTTGCTGTTCTTATTACTTGTACACAAAATAAAAAGGAAGAAGACAAGTAGCAGTGGAGTGAATAAGCAGCAATATCACCACGACCCCCACCTCATGTCCTAAATTATATTTTTTTAGAGAATGAACGTGTGTAGAGTTACACATATATACTACATATTAGATAAAGAATCACCACACTCTGCTACGCTGCTCAATTCCAATTCAAGAGGTTTCGAATATTTTTACACACACAAAACACGGAGATTTTATCGATGTTTTCACTTCAAGAGAGACAACGGCACAATCACAAAAATATACACTCTCTACTTAAAAGTTGGTAGGGTGTAATAGGTATTACCAGAAGAATAGGAGAGAGAGAGAGGAGGAAGTAAAGAACTATGGAAACACGATGCCATGATGACGAAGACTATTTGATATTCTACTACTTTGGCAAAAAGTATACAACGCATACAAACATATATACTACTTCTTGTTACTTCTTAAGACAACAAGGTTGATTGGTTTCGATGATGAAACTTTAGCCATCGCAAAACTCTAGTTGCCAGTCTAATAATGAGATTAAACAAGAGCATTGCTTGCTTCTCTCTCTCCCTCTCTCTCCTTCGTTTCTGCGTGTGTATCCAGGCCATTAAGAAAAATAGAACTTGCTAGATGTATTTTCTCTTTTGACTACACAACGACAACGCGAGAGAGTACACACTCAACAAGCAGCAAATAGAAGCTTCATTTTTTCCCATTTTCTCTAGCTTTTTACTCTCTGAACTATGCAAGTATTTATGTAAGTATAAAGGGCAGGGAATATTATCATCCTAACAAATCGCTCTAAACATTGCTTACTTACTACATATTCAGCACTTGTTATTGTCGGCATTATGGATATTAGCATCCTATTTAGCTGTCAACATTCAAGCGAGAGAAAAACACATCTGCTGCTACTGCCGCCGCCTCCGCTACTGTTGCTACTGCTTCTTATACATCATCAGCATCATCATCAAAGAAACAAGGATAGTGTAGTGTTAGTTCTTTCATAAAAAGTTACGTCAAACTTCTCTAATGCAATATATATTTCATCTTCCATTCACAGTAACACGCCAGTTTGCCGACATTAATATAAATAAACATGTAGAACAACACCACACACCAGTCTAAATATTCTCATCATCGTCTGATCTGTTGACGAAATATATATGCGTCTCGTCATTCGTTTATACTAAAAAGTCTGCCGGCCTGAGCAAGAAAACTTTCACCATTTCCATAGTAAACTATGAAAGATATGCCTTGTTTTACATTTGAAGTCTCGTAGATACTGGATACTAAAGGATGAGGCCGCTGGAATACTAGAAGCAAAAATATTATGTCATATATTGACTTAGCGTACAAGGTTTACTTGTTTATTTTAAAATTAGGCAAGCCAAGGTGGAAAATGGATACTTCATCCAAAACGGCGTTGGGTTAAAAATGGGGCAATGCAATACTAGGCTACCTACATTACATATATATGGGTAGCCATCACCATAAAACATAACTATTCTTTATTTCCAGCAGAAGCTTTCTCTATAGTTGAAGGGATAGAATGTAAATGAAGAACAAACAAACTTATTCCTTTTCTTTTCAGCTCTTATTTTTATTTTGACAAAGTACATTTCCACTACAGAGTAGTGAAATGGAACATGAATGAAATAAAGAGGAAATACAGAGCACAAAAAAAGACAGGAGAAGTAGGAGTAGAAAGATGTATAAAAAAGAGAGAAACAAACGAGAAGAAAAATCAGGTCAGTTCGTGTTTGTGAGTTTTCTAAAAGGAGAGATAAATTTTGTTTTTAGGGTAAAAAAAGAAGAAAATTTGAACTTGATAGCGCTTTGTTGTATGGTTGGTGGTGTTACAACTTTTGCAGCAACACAACC
>JAQFZG010002456.1:0-16567 GCA_034695465.1 Entomobrya nicoleti
TAGACCGCAGATAATGTTCCATATCAAACTTTGATTCACCATTTATAATCTACCGACACAAGTGTATACACTGTATGAACGCAGTTTTACTAGGGCCGCAAAATATTCTAAGCTACAATACCAACGATCGTACAGGTTCTGTGGTTCGTAAAACATTAAAACGCCAGCTTTATTTTCTAGAGATGATTTTGGTGTTGGAACAGTTAAACAAAATGTTTGTTTTTGCACAATAGTAAACACACCAACGATGTTTTAATTTGGAAATTTCACGCCAAGCCTTAAATCGACAATATGATTTTTCCAATAAATAAATACATACTTCTAGTTACTCTTTTACTAATAGGTCCCCTTCAATATGGATATTGTGCAGATGGCAAAGTCGCAGACGACCTTATAATCTCTAATTTAAATACAGTGCTAAATACATTTAGTAGACATATGTGCTTCGTTCTACTAGACAACCACATGGGTATTAACTTTTTGCCATCCACAAGTCCAAGTTTAGTAAGACAACTTGACAAATTTCAGGATATTTATAACCAGGCATCTAACAGTTCATTTGGAGAAAGAAATGACAACACAGAACCCCAACGAGAAGCTAATTTATCATTGCAGCTCCATTTTTTCAATATAAGTTCACGTATGAAACCATGGAGATGTCAAGTTCACGTTCATATGTTCCCAGAGTTTTCATTCTTTGAAACTCTGAATTCAAAGTATCCCAAAATATTTTATTATAAGATTTCGGAAGAATCTCAATATTTCAATTACATGCAACCGTCCAACGTTCCACAGATTAGTCTGCTCATTTCAGTTCCATACAAAGAACCAATTTGGTCCTGTATGCCATTTCCTATAAGAAACAATAAAGATTTATTTGATGGCGAGCTCAAGGAATTTTACAAATGGATAATGAATGCAGTTTATACAAAGCTGCTTGAAGGTTATTCCCGACTAACTTCAAATGTATTTATAGTAGCATACTTTCGAGAAGTGTCCCGAAACTTTAATTTAATATCAGGAAACATTGACTCTTTTACGAGAGTCGAAAACTGTGGCAATTGTAAATCTCATTTTATGTTTAGACCTGCCTTAACAAGACATCCGATTGACTTGAATTCCGTTTCGTATGATTTATCTGGAAGAAGTACAGAATCAAATGAACCAAATACGTTATGGGAGCTTCCAGATTCGGAAAGCGATTCTGAAGATGACAGAATTTTTAACGCAATAACGAATCATTTACGCTATTGTGAAAACTACTTGTCGAAAGATTCTAAAACCTTTGAAAATTCGACAATGGAACTTAAGTCGCTAGCAAAAATGCCATTTAAAAACCTCAATGATAGATTATTTCACGCCATGGCAAGTTTATTACAAGTGATGATGGGCAACTACACGTACCGCTACTACGATCACATGATATGCGTAAAAGGTCGACTATACAAAAAGGCAATTAAAAGCAGAGAATTAGCTCTTACAACAAGTTTACAAATTACAGGTGAAACTTCTAAGTATTCTGTGTATCGTCTGCTAGTATTGCCGGAGGAAGTTACTAATCTGCGGTTTGTGAGTTGCGGTGGTGACAGAGGGAAACAATTCATTCCTTTTTCGGAATTGTTCAGTGTGTATGATATCAACATATGGGGATCTATACTAGTTTCCACTATATCTTTAGCATGGATTGTCGCAAGAGTTCCTAAGACAGGAAGCTATTATCGAAATTATTTTATGCAGATTTTTGGATACCTATTTAATACGTTTAAAGTTTTGGTTGAACAAGGAGATCCATTTTTCAGCAGCGTTACAACAAATTCCAAATTACGATCTGCCGTTGGAAGCTTTCTCCTGGTTGGTATAGTACTTAGCAATGCATATAAAAGTGAAAATGTTTACAATATGATTACACCTCGAAAGTCTATTCCATACGAAAAATTTGAAGAATTGGTTGACAACAATTTTACAATTTACTCTAGGTCATCACATCTTCATTTTGATATAGGTTCTTTGTCTTATACTTTGGAACCATGGCAGATAAATCGCGACAATAAGGCGTTTGATTGGCTTAATTTAACTAAGGTTAATCCGCACTACTTGTCATACGATCCTGCCAGGCCGTACATGTTGACAATTACTTCTGAAATATATGAATGGACACAAGCATCAATGTTTAATAATATTAAAAGTGTAATTCTATCTAAAATTACGAATCATACAAGATTGCATCCCGAGATTGAATCTATCGTGACATCAGCATTCGACCCAATTATTAAGTATAGAAGTGCGCATTCATGGGCTATTACGGGAAAAAGATATGAAGCATGGAACGTAGAACGGGAGTACTTAGAAAAATTTCTTTCTGAATGCAATCGAGCTGCTTTGGTTATTCCAGAAATTTTGGCGCATGAACTTGGGAAGCAGCTACAGAGAAATGGTACTCAAAATGTTTACGTTGGAAAAGAGCCTTATTCAGATATAAGTTTATCATTGATTTTAAGTGGATACGTTCATCCAGTTGTGGTGAAACGGATGAAATTTATAAAGGAGTCTGGAATGTGGGACTGGTGGCCTAAATTCTTCCGTAATAGCAAGCAGTTTGCCTTAAAAGAGACCAACAAGAGTGTAGAGGAAGAAAAGCCAAATATGAGCGGAAATATTGTAACTATATTTTTAATGCTTATTTATGGGTTAACGTCAGCAAGTCTTCTATTTATTTGTGAACTGCGTTTAAAGATTCGAAATTTTCTAAAGAAATGTTTTATTGGAACTATTCGTATTTGCATGTATTACTGCACTAAATTTTCCATTAACACGAAGCTATTTTGTGAACAAATGCCAGGTATGTTTCACAGCTAACTTCTTCTGGAGTTTCATAAATTCAGAAAAATATGATTTTCCCCCAAACGGGAACATTATTTTGAGCAGTTGTAGGAGTATGAAAACCTTAGGGCACAGGTTTGAATTAATCTTAAACGCAAAAATTTCAGGCTTGGTTACATTTTATATGTGACATATCGCAATATAATCACATATTGTGCATTTTACCAAATTTGAAACGTTTAGTTTTCCCAAAAATCCCAACTCACAAGTATGTACATACATATTACATATTTGAATTGTGATGTGGATTCTAGCGTGATGTAGTCTAGCTCACTTTCTGCAATATGAAGAAAATAAATCATTAGCTACAAAAAAGAGCCATAGCAATTATATGTGGTATTTATGTAAGTAATTGTAATTATCTCAAGGTTTGTGAATCTGCCAACTTCATTTCCTTAAATGATTTATTGGTTAACATACAACTTTGTTACAAATAATTACTTCGTGTGTTTTACAAATGCTAACTGTTAAAGAAAGAATATATAAATAGGAGTTGTAATGTGTTATTTTAGTGCATGCTAAAATATCGTGTACACTTACTGAATATTAGGATGACGTAATGGTTTTTCCCACAAGTACGTAATCAAGTACTTGACAAATAAAGTGTGGCTAAGCTAAGATGGGCCCTCCCAGGAAGCACACTTCAAGCATATAATATTTAAATCATTACAGATCTACCAGTACAAATAAATCTAATATATAATAGTCGCTATTAAACGGATGAAAGCATTTGCCTAGGAACGCAGCTGTATATTAAACTAGACAAGAACTTTTAATTTAACTTGAACTTAATTCAAGAACTTGAGTTTTAATTAAATACTTTTAATGGACTTTTTACTTGTTGCAACTTTGAATTCATTTGCTTTAAGCCAGCGAAGACTTATCCGAACCTAACAGTCTTCTAAAGTCGGCTTACAAGGAATTACAAGGATGTTATCATTAGGATTTATTTTTAAAAAAACTTTTGAATTTAATTGAAAACCGGATACTTTAAACATCACATTACGATATTGTTCACTTTTTGTGCATATAGGTAACATGATATAGTCTGCGGTATACATTGCTTGTTTATGACCAACTGTGTCTTCGTATGTAAACACCAAATCAAAGTAGGCTTGTAAAGTTGCTTGTCATAAATCTCTTAAATCAGGAATTTCTAGTATGTAGTATGCAAAAATCATTATGTTTAGACGTTTGTACTGCTTTTCGATAAAGTTTGGTTAAGTGTCCTAGGTCAGTTTGTCTCATTGTTTTGAAATATAATTACGAAGATTTTCCATTTCGGAAGCGAATGTACACAGTGTTTTTGGAGTTAATAGTTGACCATGTTAGATTATGTGTTTTATAAGTATTCTCAACAAATGTTTGTGGAGTTATAAGACTTGCGTTTGACATCCAAAATAGATTTATTGTGCAGTGGTGGAATAATTTTAAATAAATCCAAAAACCCAAGATCCATGTTTTTACTGAAATTTCAACTTTCGAAATATGTTTGCAGTCTGATATGAATAATTCACGGTAAATGTAAAATCGCTAGTTTAAAAGCAGCTACTTCAAATAGCTGTTTTATTAAAGATTAAATACGACGATAAAGGCTCATTATTTTGGCATGTGTATGGCAAGGAAACCCCTTTAAATTTTAAAACGCTGCTTAATTTTCATCTGCCCGAAGTATTTCTACTTTCACTGCTCAACACTTACACGTGTTGAAGATTTGTCTGCATTGTAATTTTCGAAGTTTTTGAAACTTTTTTATTAGTGTTTGTTACCTTACGTTGCAAAATATTGTGTCGTTTAAATCACCTCCGAGTAAATATGACCCGTTAGATCTGACAGTAAATCAAATCATCGGACTGACAATAATCGAAAATAAAGTTGTGGCTTTTCTGACAATAAATGCAACTTTCAACTCTGGCTACAGACCAGCTGAAGGAACTGACGTTTATACCGACTGTAAAAATCACAGTGAAACTGCTGAAAGGTTTTATTGTGTGGAAGGTAAAGGATTAAGTGAATATGACTACTTTAGTCAGAACCTTGGCTGGTTACAGCAGTCGCGATGGAATATTTGGTACGTGTACCGAAATACAGCAGCGTATAAGAAGGTCTATGGTTCATCGCTAAAGTGTCTATATGTTAAAGAAGAGGCTGATGTTGAATCATGGTTTTTGGTGATGTCAACAAATAATCGATTGTGGATGATGCAAACGGTTGGGAGATTTCATGAAGGTGGATTTATGACAAAGTGGAATGAATGGGCTTTTAATTCCGAGATAAATCAAAATAAAGATCAGTTTTTAGATCCGGTTGTGGAGACCGTGGCTGATTCCATACAACAAAAGCATTTATGGGCTGTAATGATTTTATTTGAGATACTTTGTGTTTGGTCAGCTTGTTTATTGGTTTGTGAGATTTTTTCTAGATACTGTGAGATGAGTGTTCTAGAAAGATTTTATTGGGTAAACAGGATAAAAGCAGTTTTTCTTCGTTTGATGGTTTGCAAAAAATAAAAACGACTTGACTATCTTTTTCACTGGCATGCTTTCTTGTGCTTTGTAACTGATTTTTAGCCGAGAATGAAGTGCTTATTATAATATTGAATTTCTTGTGTTTCAAGCATTCCATTTAAATAGATTGCATAGCTTTTGTTTACAATTGATCATTGAAGACTTGGTGAAAACATCATCCTATGTATTAGTAACCAATACGAATAACTTTAAGAGCTGTAGTGAAGAACTCTTAAAAGAGTACCTTATAAATTAAATACTATATTATACTATATGAATAATAAATTTCACGGGTTTTAGCGCAATTTGTTCAATATATATGGTGAACAGTTCAAATAATTGGTTCAAATAATAGGTTCAATTGTTTTATTGATATGGAGGATCACGTTAAAATATATTTAAAACTTGAAATTCCTTTTGATCTTATTGCACAATATTAAATATTCTTACGATTAGACATAACTTATGGATTTTTAGCTTCATCAGGTAAATAAGCCCTTCAACCTAATGACTAGACATTACCTAATTCTGCTATAAAACTATGCATGCCACTATGTTTGATACAATTGGTTTCGAGAAATTCACAGATACGGATTGGATTTCTTATGCATAACTTATGCTATTATGTATAAGAAAACATATTAGGGAATAATTAATTTTACGTTACTTGTCAGTTATATTTTACAATGTATTAAACATCTATGATCAATTAAATAGTATTCAAAGACATGTTGAGAAATTTAAATGGTTCACATCCAAGTTTTCTTAGTTCCAAGTGACTTACATATGGTTAATGTAAAGGATAAACTAGAGGAGCATAATACTAACTTCAATGTAACTTATAGCTTTATCTCTTTGAATTTATCGGTTTACATAAATTCTAAGCCAGAACATTTGTCTTGATAAATGATACTACTGGTAAATATGTTACGATGGGCTGCTAATTACGTTTAAGCTCAACGGTAATGGATTTCACAAAGCCTTATCATCGTAGCCCTTTTAAATTTAAATTGGTTTTGTAGAAAGCTCTTACACAACGATAATTACTTAGAAAATCAATTATAATCCTCACGAATATCTTTACAAGCTTATCCTGTCAGGCAATTATTTTTCAAACTAGCTTGACGAATCATATATTTAAACACATCTCTAAAGTTTCCAATACAAAATGAGAAATATTATAATATTTTATATAATCCTTCAAACAACAACCGTATATTCAAGTACTACCAATAAGACACAAAACTACAAATATTTCCTAAACCTTACTTCTTTTTCTCATATCCCTGAACATTTATTAAATATGAATATTCAGAAATTAATAACATATTACAGTTTCGCACGGGATTCCCGTATGAGAATTAAAACTGCATACGAACAGTATAAAACAAATGTAGATAAAAGTTACGATGTAATTAAAAACTTGGATAAAATTCTAAACGTGTTCAAATCGGATAATTGTCTGGTAGTTTTAAATAATTTTCGTGGAGTTAACATAAATTCAAAGTCTTTAAAAGTACCAATAATATTACGACGATTTGATTACGCTTTCTTGAATACTAATCAAGGAAAAACATTTGAACTCCCGCAATTTATTTAGATTTCGGAAAATGTGCCATCATTCAGTGGAATATATGAACAACGAGGACCACAACTTCAAAACCAAGAAAATATTCGACATCCTTGTCATTATTCCAAATATTTCACGCCAATAACACCATACATTTCATATGGGCACAGTAGTGGCTACTGCGTCGGTATAAATCTGAAATCATTTTCTGTTGCTTCAAAATTATGGCAGTGTCAAGTTCAAATAGATTTACTCATGCCTTACTACATGTTAGCTATTGGTAAACATACACAAATATTTACACACCCTTCATCTGGTATATTAATTCGATCTACCATTCCAAGTAATCAAGCTCCTATTCACCTGTTAATTCAAGAAACTAAAATAGAAAGTTACGATAAGGAAAATCTACATAGTTGGGTGAGTAGATGTAAACGGGCATTTTGGCTGGACTGTTCAGACTATAAAATGGTTACTGATGTTCTGTTATTTGTTGATCTAAAGTGTAATAAGAACGGCTTGTGCAATATTACAGATGTGCATAAGCTAGTACCTTGTTTCGAATGTAAATACGGATTTGTAACATTGTCATTTAATTTAGCAAAGCTATCAAAGAAATTTATTTCAAACACAGAAGGCAGAAATACAAACGAGTTAATATATTGGAGCAGTTTGCCGCATAAGAAAGACATTCTAAATAATATCCATTTTGAAATACTGGAGGCTAAGGACAATTTTAGGAACCAAATTGATTTTTTACTACACAGAATGCGCTTTGCTAAGGATCCACAGGAAAAATTGTCAATGGCGTACGCATTTGTATTGACATCATTGATGGGAAACTTTACTCCATTTAGCACTTACTTTGGCCAACCTGTTGAAGATCAATCGCATCGATTTAGTCTAAATTGGTTTGTGTTTATAGACAGCACGCTAGGCGACGAGAGTCTATACGTTGAAAACACGCTTAGTGCTATACACTTCATTAGTTGCGGTACTCAAGGAGTAAAGGGTTTGCTATTTTCGGAATTTATTTTAGTTTACGATCAATACATTTGGATATCGATACTATTTAGTTTAATCTTATCGGTGCTTTTTCTAACTGAACGTTTCAATAGTCAAAACGTGTTCCTTTGTCGTCGAAATATGTTATACGTGGGCAAGGTACTTTTAGAACAAGGTGATCCATTTCCTTACACAGAGTTTGATGAACTAGTTCGGGACAGGTTTTCAATTTACAGTAAACTGGATTACCTAGAATATGATTTACAACATAAAACAAATTCACCAGGTTTAGCAATGTTGAACAACATCACGTCTGAAAATTTAAACGATGGAGTTATTGTCAAGTCAAATGACAGACCCATTGTTTTGGCGCGTACCGAAATAAAAACTATTGAACTATCAAGGAAAATTCGAACGTTTAGCGAACCATTTACTGATAAGAAAATTATACATGTTATTTTAGAATCGCGTCCCCACCCTAAATTGCACGAGGCTCTTATAAGTCCTCTTCAATCGTTAATTACACTGGAAAGATCAGGTTTACCAGAGTTCCGAACGATTGCAGGACCTGTTCAAAAATATTATTACAATGACTACATTTCATGGTGGAACGCGGTGTTTACCGATTATTTTTATGGACAACAAGATAATTTTATTCAAGAGGATCTAAAGAACTGCTCCAAATCAGCATGGATATTGCCAAAATATCAAGCCAACAAATTTTCTCGACATTTAAGGAAACATGGATTACATTCGGATGTTGGACAGGAAGCTTACACAACCTCCGATTTAGCGTTTCGATTTGAAGGTATGATGCCGGCATTTATTCTCAAACGCATTACAACGACATCTTCAACAGGATTTTTCGAATGGTGGTTGAAGTTTATTGACAACAATAAACTGCATGTAATGCAAAGTAGTCGAGTACCGCTAAAGCCAAATATGAGTGGTAACATATGTGTAATTTTTATACTTTGGCTTAGTGGTGTGGCAATATCAATATTTGTTTATGCCTTCGAAATAAAATTAATCATTTATAATTATGCGAATAAGTTTTGCTTAATATTAAGATCTGTCATTTATAAATTATCTTGTAAAAATTGGAAACTAAGATTTATTCAATGTTTTAAATAAAAGTATTATAGATGCTTGAATGCGCTGAGGGTTAAAGTTAAATTGTGTTTGCTTTAAAACTCTTTATCAATTAGCAACATAAGTCAATAAAAAATATCGTATAGTATTTTAAAATGTCTTGATTTTCATTTTATTTCATTTTTTACATGTTTCTACTTATTCAGTTGTTATTCAGGTTAAGGTTTTTCTTGTTCAGTTAATAATATTACAGATTTTAATCACCGTGGCACTTGAGTTGTGTTTATAGTAATTATCTTAGCTTTTGTCGATAAGTACATTATTACAAAAAAATAGTTTTAAAAATTGATTTCTTTAACAAAAAAAGTTAGAGCAATTTGCTTGCGACGCTAATTGATCATTTTTTGTAACGGATATTAAGCTTTGTGGTTAATTACTCCATATTTATATTGCACATAAGGTTTGTTTAAGGATCTTAATAACTTTACTTTTCAATCAACTAAATTACCGATTCTTTGACTTCATCAAGCATTGTCTTGAGTAAACGGATGAAATCAGTCATGATCTCATTACAAGACAAACTCAATTAACAAATTGGAACGACGCCTTTATTCCTAAGTAAACACAATTTACTAAACATAATTACCTTATGTTGCCAAAAGCCATGCATGAACAAGTCAAATTTTGTTAAGTATAGTGTGGTAAAAAACTAGCGTGTTGCTGGACAAAAAAATCAAAAATAATCCAATCACCATCGTTTAGGTTAACGACTGTACTATGGTTGCAGAATCGAAAATGTTCATCAAAAACGTTGAGCAAGTACCCGTAGTCCCTAAAAACCCACCTGTCTCATCACCACTAATATTTTTTATAAACTTTTCTAGCCTTGTACTTTTTGTTCCTTTTCGTGTACACTGGAGTTCCACACTCAACTGTTTCACTTTACAAAGCAACAAATTGCAGAAATTTATATGTGGGATTTTACCTCTGTTTGTACATTTCTACACCATATTTTCGGTTGCTGATCGTATATACAACTTTCCCAAGAATACAAGTTCTATAGTTAGTTCAAGCTTTGAAGTTGTCACATATTTGGCTTCTCTAGTGTTGTGGCTTAACTTTGTAAAACTTATTTGGTTTGGAAGAGAGAAATTGGAATTTATTATTAACGTCTGTTGTGCATATACGTTGAATTTACAGGAAAACCACTACAAAGTATTTAGATTTTATGTGGTTTTAATGAGTATATGGTACTCATATTTTAACTTCGAATATTCCAATTATTCCATAAAGCGGTATGCACAAATTCTAAATGATTTTCATCTTGACATTCATTTCGTCAAACCAGTTTTTTTCTGGTTGGCATCCGGAAACTGGATTTTGTTAGCTGTACAGACACATCTCATGTTATACTATTTTATTAATCATGGATTCATTTTTGCTTTGAGCTGTTCAATGTTAACAAAGGCATGGGAGTTTAATAAGGAACTAATCTCGATTGGAAGTTCAAATTTTTATTTGGTAAAGACATATAGTTTAATGTTTTCTAAATATTGTTTTTTAAATATTTTGATTTTATTTGATTGAAGACAATTTTATGTCAACAGGGCTTTCAACTTATTTCCAAGTTAAGGAAAGATATCGAGAGAGTCAATGATGTTTTCGAATTTCACTTCATTACCTATTATTTTGTCGTAATTACTCATTTGTGTCAAATCCCGGATAAGTATTTGATATCGTCTGTGAATGTTTTCTGGATACCGGTTTTATGTCAAGTGCTGTTCAATGCGATGACTTGGATTATTGCTGCAGAGTTTCACGACTACATTACAAAGCATTTTATGAAATGGTGCACAATTTGTACAGCACACCCGGAAAATAATCAATTTGGTAATGTACAATTGATGTTAGCGAAACTTGAATTACAGTCAGAGCCAATTTCGTTGTCCTGCAAATACTTTCACATAACTAATGGATTTTTAGCTTCGGTGAGTTTAATTTACATTAGTTTAGTTTAAAATGAAATAAATGGATTATTTGCTAGTGTAAACACGATTTTGTGTAAAGCTGAATTTACTTTACTTGATAATTGCAGATGCTTAGCTTTGTGGTTACATACGCCATTATTATATTCAAGATGAGGTCATCAAACAAAGATTAACCGTAAACCTGCGCTGTGACGGATTTAAATTTGTGAAGTGTACAGGTTCAGGATGCAATATTGGATATTATAGTGTTAACTGTATTAGATTGTTTGTCAAACAATGGTTTAATTTTGCTTCTGCTTCCTTTAAAGGGCACATATGCGGCGCATATTTACTAATTGTAAAAATTAGGTTGTGCTATGTATGTAGATGAATACAAGATAAAAGTAAGTATTAGTCTGAACTGTCTATATACAAAGCATCGCATTCAAGTCAAATGAGCCATCATCATTCCACCATTTTAGATAACTTACATAAATCCAAATTATTCAATTTTAACATTTTACTAATCATGTAAATATTATTCAGATACACTACAAGTTGTAAACAAAGCTAATTGTGTAATTGGTTATAACTCCATATAAATTTACTAAAATTGACTATGTATTTGCTTGTATGCGAAAGGCGGTTTTATTATTAAAACTACACAATTAAGTCATAGACAGAGAAAACTCATTAGAAACGGATTATTGTACAAGGTATTCCTTCGTTGTCTCCTCAAATAAAGTTAGTTTTGCGTCAGCCGTCAGCGTTTCTGGGTCAAGGTACAATTCTATCAGTATAGCCGCCACAGCATAGAGATTATTCATATCACTCAAAGTGATGCGTTCGTATATTAAGTACTTTTTGGATAATCCCTTGACATAGTGACAAGAAACATAGATAACGCAAATATGGCGCACTATAAACATGTTTTGTTTTTATAAAAAGTCATGTAGAGTTTTATCGTTAGTGTCAAATATATAGCACATCAGAATTCTTTACCTAATTCAGCATTACGTATGATAAAAGCATAGTTGATGGTTGTATTTTGCAAAAAAAAATCAATTTCAGTATTAAATAGCTACGTAATTGAACTTGAACAGTGCACAAAAAGATTGACTTATAATTATAAGTAGTATGTGGTTAGTTACTTTGAGTTTACTGCAGATTTCAATTTAACAAGTTCAAGCTCCATTATAAAAATAGCAATTTTGATTTGTATGACATAGCGACTTAACTGGCGAAGTAAGTGTGGATGTTTTCGATTACCGCTAAGGTTTTACAATTCGTATAAAATCCTATCAAGATGGGTTAGTACTAAAAATCATGGTTAGAATGGTTCTTAATATATTTTCACTGGTTGGCTATAAGCAAGCCTGATTATTACAATATATTATTTCACACCAGTCAACTTTGCCAATGAATCAAAAATAACTGGAAAGAGTGTACTCGTATTATGTTCTTTTACCTTTCTGGGTAAAGTAGGTTTTAAATAATTAAAAAATATTTTATGATTTTAATGAACAATGATTTTATATGTACGATGGCTATTTACACAACAACTATGAAATGAAAATTTGCAACGAAATGCCCAATCGACTTCCAACTAAACCGTGTATAAATAAATGAATTTCTTGTAAAAAAATTATTGAACAAAATAAATCACGAATACATACATGGCTTTTAAATTAAATTATAATTGGAACACATGTTTATTTTATTTCTTAGCTTCACACTTCTGAACGTGTTTTGTCAACTCGTATTTTCTCGAGTAGGTTACCTTGCAAAAAGTACACCTGAATTTTGATCCATCCCTACACGTTCTTAAATGGCGCTCTCGATCATATTTTCTTCCTATTGTTTTTAAATCTTTTCTGCATACTGGACAGAACGTTTCATATTCACCGAAATCGCCAACCCTGTATCTCTTTTGAGTATCCTTCTGAAACTAAATTAAAACCAGATTTTTTTAAAAACATTTGTTTGATTTAGCATACATTAGTTCTTTACATTTGTAATTGCAAGGTAAAGTTTACCTCTTTTGCACAAAAGCAATTTTTGTGTAATATTCTTAACTGCTTGATCTCAATTTTCTGCTTATTAACAATTTCCTCGAGTTCGAAATTACGGGCTTTGCACATTTCAAGTTGTTTTTCCAGAACGTTAACTGGGGTCGTTTCATTCTCATTGGAAACATGATCCGGTATAACATATTCTCTGGAATGCTCATCATTAACAATATTATGATTAGTATTGAAGTTGCTGGTTGTGCGTTCTCCGTCATTATGACAGTCCTCAATACCCAAACCGACATTGTCAATAGTTCTACCTTCAATAATTGTCAGTTCCACTTGATCCTGACCCAAATCTATTTCTTGTTTCACCCAAACGTTCGTAAAATATGGTTCAGTAATGTCACTTGGTTTATCTGAATAACCTGCTAAGTTATCTTTACTGGTAAGGTTCCTCGTAGATTTTCTGGTAGATCGTGTATTTCTATTTGTTTTTCTTCTAAATTTGGTAGTAGTGCACTTATCAATTCTTTCCATGGCAACAGCTTAATGTTGAAGAGATTTTTTTCAGGAGAGCCAAAACTAATTTTTTTTATGTTTTATGGACATAATAAACCAATTTAATGATAACGGAAAATATAACACTTAACTTATACTTTACCTGTAGTCGTTATAATATTTAATTCAATTGAAATTATTACACAGTATGGTCAAAATCCAACAACAAAAACATACTAGAATGCAATATGTATGTGTACATTAGCTTGCCTTGCCAAGCAAAACCGCAAACCACCTTGTGTTTTTGTTTTGAGCAATCAGCTGTTGAACAGAGAAGTATACATTTGGTTTACCTTTGTTTCACATTAGTGCATTCATGATTGTGTGATGCAAGTCTTGTGCATGTACGATGATGGGATCTGAAATCTCAACATATCGCAGGTTTTCATGCTAAAATTTAATCCTAGTTTCGTTGTAGAAAATATTCAATTATTACAATTACATCTTTAACACTAAAAAATACTTTGTGTGTTGATGATTGTGTACATGTGGATGAAGTAAAGCTTAGAACAGCACAAGTAAAAAATACAGATCTCCCAAAGAAAATATTTTTGTTGTGTATCGAGTTCAGAGTATCCATAACCACAGTTAGAATCTGCCTCTACATTTTTATTCTGATCAAGAATATGCTTTCATTTTTCGATAAGTAATTTTAATTTTTCATTTTAAGTTTAAAAAAATTCGTCGTTCTTATAACGGGAGCGATTCTTTCTTTTGTATCTATTTATTTGTTAAGAAACCAAATACTAGCAGCTGGATTTTAATTTTAAAAATCAATAAAAAGTTATTAGTGAGAGATAATTATCTTCAAAAAAAGCAATTGCGATGTAGCTGAAATTGATAAATGTGTTTTTCTGTCTGGCTAGCAGTTTGGTTAACATCTTTTCGGGCTTACTTACACGCTTTACAACTTTGGAAAGTTTCCAATACAAAATGAGGAATTTTATAAACCTTCTGATAATACTGCGAGCATTAGCAGTATGCTCCGTTTCGCATAACCAAACACAGAGTTATGAATATTTCCTTAACATAACATCATTTTCCCAAATATCCGAAGAAATTCTAAGCAAAAATATTGATAGAATATCATCTTATTACGGCATGACGTACTTTCGGAAAACCAAAACTGCGTATCAAAAATATCAAAAGAGTTTGCCTAAAAAATAAATACGACACAATGAAGAACTTGGAAACAATTCTAAACGTATTCAAATCAGATAATTGTCTAGTTGTGTTGAATAATTTTCGTGGAATTAACATTAATTCGCCAATTTTAAAAATACCAATAATATTACGTCAATTTAGTTATGCATTTCTATATCCAACTCATAAAAACAAACGATTCTTTCGAAACAAAGAACCACAATTGCTATGGATTCCACAAAGTGTTCCGTCATTTAATAGAACATATATAAAGCAAGGACCACAAAACGGAAACCCGGATATCAAACATGATTGTCCTTATTCAAAATATTTTACGCCAATAAGCCCATATCTTTCTCGAATTTACTACAAGCACAGTAGTGGCTATTGCGTTAGTTTAAACCTTCAAACTTTTTCAGTCGCCACAAAATTATGGCAGTGTCAAGTTCAAGTAGATCTTATCATGCCTGAATATATGTTAGCTATTGGCAAACACACAAATATATTTACCCGACATTCAAGAGATATTGCATTTCGATCCACTTTACCAAGTGATAACAGTCCCATTCACATATTAATTCACGAAACTAAAATGGAAATGTATGATAAGGAAAGTCTGTATAGTTGGATGCTTCGATGCAAACCTCCATATACGCATGACTGTTCCAACTATAATATAGTTAATGATGTTGTGTTGATTTTCGAACTAAACTGCAATCGGAATGGCTTTTGCATAATTTCAAATGCAAAGAAACTTGTGCCATGTTTTAAGTGTGAGCACGGATTTGTATCGAAGTTTATGGATGTTTGGAATCTTTCAAAAAATTATATTAAGAAGGGAATAACAACGGCAAACGAGTTGATATACTGGACCACCGAGCCCCCACAGGAGGAAACTTTAAATATAATTCATCAAGAAATACTGGAAGTAAACGGCTTTCAAAGGAACAAGGTGGATGTTTTACTTAAACGAATGCGGTCTGCTAGAGATCCACAACAACAGCTCTCGATGGCATACGCTTTCGTAATGACATCTTTGATGGGAAACTTCACACCACTTTTCTTATACTCTGGTGAATTTATTGACGCCGAACATCCCTTTAGTATACTCTGGTTAGTCTTTTTAGATAACGAGCACATGCATCAGAGTTTGTCAGTAAAAAATACGCTTAGCTCACTTCATTTTGTTAGCTGTGGTACCAAAGGAACTAAGAGCTTGTTATTTTCTGAGTTTATTTTAGTTTTTGATGCATATATTTGGATTTTAATACTAGCTAGTTTAATAATTTCACCAATGTGTTTAGCAGAACATTTTAATTTTTGTCGTATTATTTCTTCAAATCACAAAGTTTTATATGGCATTAAAGTGTTTTTAGAACAAGGCGATCCATTTCCAGGGAACTTGCTGAAATTAGAACGAATTAGATTTGTTGTTGCAGGCTTCTTGCTTGCTGGTTTAGTACTAAGCAATGCCTACAAAAGTAACAATGTTTATAATATAGTTACGCCTAGACAACTTGTTCCTTACTCAGAGTTTGATGAACTTGTTGAGGACAACTTTTCTATTTACAGCAAACTGGACTACGTAGATTATGATTTAAGTCTAAGAGGTATAGAATACGGTTTGTGTGCGCTAAGCAATATTACCCATAAGACATCAAATACTGGTGTAAAAGTCGAAATAAATGGCGACTACTTCGTTTTAACGCATACTGAAACAAGAACAATTGAGATTTTAAGAAAACTTCGACCATCGGATGAACATTTTAGTGATAAAAAGTTTGTGAATCTTAGAAAAATTATATCTGAATCTCATCCTCATCCAGGACTGCA